>JAHIAM010001481.1:0-32613 GCA_021605205.1 Aegilops longissima
AAGACTCAAGACAAAGCACATTCAGATTCGCCATCATTTTCTTCGTGATCATGTGTTGAAGGGCTACATCTCCATCGAGCATGTGAAGACCAAGGACAGCTAGCCGATATCTTCACAAAGCTCCTTGGATGAGAAGAGATTTAGCAAGTTGTGGTGGAGCTAAATATCTTAGAATCTTCAATGTTCTTTGAAAAGGACACTCATCCTAACACTTATGCAAAATTGATGACTTAGATGTGCAACACATGAAGAAACGCTTTTATTCAATCAATGAAGAACAACACTCTAAGTGTGAAGAAATTAATGAAGAATTTGATTCTCGTAACCCTACGACAATTGTATGCGTGTCTGAAATCATCATTCTTATACTGGTGGGTCACGCCACCACCAAAGTTGAAAATCTTCAATTTGAGTTTTTTTCTCGTTTTGAAATTCTTCGCTTTTCAAATTCTTCAACTTTGCAAAATCTTCATTGTTTCCGCTGCTTTTTCTTCATTGTCTATATATATATAGGGTTTATGTCCTCTACAACATTCACTTATGGCTATTTCTTCAAGTTGCATTTTCTGCTAAGTGAATGTGATCGGACCCTTCCCTCTATGCTATACTCAACCCAATCTATTCACAAATTCTTCATTTGGGTTCTATTTGAAACTCGCTCAAAATCTTCACGTGTCCTTGTCACCAAGAAATTGAACTAAACTTTAAAACTAATCTTATCCAAATTTTCGGCTTTGCTGCTCAAACCGCTCCGCTCCTCACGATAGACTTATCTACTCACCCACGATCTAACACGATCTCCACTTTTCAAAGACATGGGTGACACATGTCAAGCTTAATGAGAAGGGTCAGGCACGCTCGTCTCTAAATCTTCTAGCTAACAGTTTTTCACTACGACTATAAATACCCTCTCCCTTCCTCACTTCCTTTACTCGCCGACCGCTTCTCTCCCGCCGAGCTTCAAACCCTAGCCGCCGCATATTATCGTCACCGGTGAGGAAGAGCTTCACCGCTTCGACTCGTCAGCCAGATCGCAGCCGCTGAAATCTTCACTCGCACTGTCAGAAGCTGTCTTCCTCCGCCGAAGTTAGGGCGTGAAGATCCTGAATCGACGAGCTTCAAATCTACACTTCGCCGTCGTGTTCTTCATCCAGGTAATTAAAAGTTACTTTTACTGCCTCTTTGATTCAAATTTTATCTACAAAATCTTCAAAGGTGTTTTATTCTTCACACACAAAACACCTCACTTGTCATCTGTTCTGATTTGTTTCTAAGCATCATTTTTCTTCAAGATTCCTCAATTGTGTGGATCCTCGATCTATACAACTCTAGAACCTAAGACAAAGAACGCTTAGTGAAATTCTTCAAGGCTCATCCGTCAAATTCCTCAAACTTGTTCTTTTGAAAACCTTCGAGAACGATATGACCTCTCCAAATTCCTCGCAACTATACTCGCTCACAGTACTCATGTCCGCCGCTGAATCCTAGGTTCTCATCAACTTAACTCATTTGCGCTGCTCTCAAGAAAAGTTGCATACTTCTTCAGAGAATTCGATTGTTCAAATTCTCAATCAAGAATATGGCGACGGTAAGAAGCCACGTAAAGGAGGAAAGAGGCCCGAGGTCATGACTGCTTGAAATACCCGAGGACATCTATGCCGACTATTGCACACCGATGAGGCCAAGTTCGAAAGGAGAATAAAAATCAGCGCAAGGTGCGATACAGAGGATTGAAAGGAGATGAGCAAGAGAATGGAGGGAGTATGTATGTAACTCCAAAGTATATGAAGAAATTCACACTTAATCCTCCATGCCCAAGAGCTCCATTGGCACTGCCAAGAAGTCGACCCCACCAAAGATCAAGCATGGTGAGGATTTTCCCAAGAATGGGCCAAGCGCCAAGCCAAGTTGGCAAGACAAGCCAAAGAAGCAAGGAGGAAATTCAATGAAGACTCTCTGCCTGCCACTAAGTCCTCTCGCTGCCTAGGAAATCAATGGCAAAGAAGCCCGCCACAAGCCAAGTGTTTCACCAACTCGTGTCCTCACGGCCGAATCTTCAAAGCCCTCACAGCCAGACTTCAAAGCCCTCACGCCGTCCTCATGCTGCTCGTGTCCTCCAAATCCTCACCCTCCTCCAAAGTCCTCACTGCTCCGACAAAGTCCTCAAGACTGTGCATCCGCCACGTACAAAGGATCGCAGCATCTCTATTGCCTCCGTGTCTCAATAGTTCCTCACCGCACCAAATTCTTCATCCGCCCCACTCATAAGACAAAGGCAACGGCTCGGACGAGGTCCTCGCCAACCAAGAAGAAACAGGTTGCTTCCAAGTGCCATCTCGACGATGAAGTCGATGATGATGAACTTGTAGAAATCATCGAGATGCATAAGAAAGGGCCTAGAGCCAAAGGCACACCTGCAATCGCTTTTGGATCCTAAGATGATCCTTGGTTACATTGATCTCTCGCACAAGGATCCGCATACCCCTATGCCTGATTTTCATTTGACTCGGACAAAGTCACATGTCGACCCATTTCATCTCCAAGAGAAATGGAAATTTGAGAAGGCCGATGATCAAGAAGGCTCGCCAGAAAGAGAAGTTCTCGAGGAAAAATGTTGTCAAAATGACAACCGATGAACTCATCAAAATTCAGTCTCAAATCAAAGCCCCAAATACAACTTCAACGCTTACTATGCTCGATTGGCAAGGAGCCAAAGTCAGGTTTGTTAAACTCGACCGAGAAGTTCACCAATGTTGCAGCTCCAACGCAACAAGAAGTTCCTCAAAGGTTGAAGTTCACCATCCCATCAAGAACATGCCAACACGCCGATGACTTTATCGCCAAGAAAATGCTAGTTCCGGTTGATGACCCATTCTAGCCACCAAGAAATGCCAAGGCATCCACTAGGGTGCCCAAGAAAATGAAGGTCGTAAAATCGACCGGGCCAATACCGAGGAAACAACCAGATTGCTCAACTCTTCCCCGGCCACACCAACTCCTATCCTTCCATCCCATCGATGGAAGAAGACCAAGGCTGCAGAGTTTAGCCAAAAGGAAGAAAAGGAGCATCAAGGCTTTATTCTTCATCCAAGAGAATGAAGCCTATGACCAGCCCGCTTGAAAACCCTATTGATGTTGTTCCTATTCCACCATGCCATCAAAGGACCTTGTTCCTTTTGGTGAAGAATTGTGATCCCTAGGGATCCGGGTGAAGAAAACATTATGCCGCTTCAATAGAGCAGATTGATGAAGAAATTGAAGTGGATGGATCCTTTTCACCACCAGTTGTTTCTCGCCAATGCCCCGGGCCCCAACCCAAGAGGTTGACATTGAAAAATTGAAGATGAAGATGGGACATTGGCCTTGATGAATGATGACTTTAGGAAAGTCAAGACCCAATTCTCCACTCTTCACCCCACTACAACAAATACCTCAATCCCCTAACCAACCGCTCAAATGGCTCAAGAAACTCACCCCACCTCGAATATGCATGAAGAACTTCCACCCTAGGTTCAAGAAACCGGCCGATCCTTTGAACCGCAGACGCCAACCAAAGGAACCAAATTCCTCATCAAGAACCCGGAGATTTGGCATTCTCGAGGTTGAGATGCAACTCAACGACACCCCCCCAAAACCAAAGGATCCATTCTCAAGAAAGCAAAATTTCCCCTAAGATTTCTTCATGAAAGCATGTGTTTTTCAACGACACAACCCATATACCGCCGCATAAGGAAAGAGGCGCTTCGACTGTTAGTCGCCAATTTCTATTCCTCAATGCTATTCAACAAAGACAAAGTCTTCGATCATGACACATTCCCACGGGACATGGAATTTCCGCCGGCTCGGCCACCCTTGTTCTTCATGATGTCGGGATTTAAAACCGACATATGTGGATAGGAATGAAGAACTCATTCTTCGCCTATGCCACGCCGCAATCACAAGAAATTTCAAGATGTGAATTCGGGTGCTGGACCGATGTCCGAAAATACCACTAAAGGCACCAAAGAATTGAATTGTTTCGGGCCCCCACTCAAGAATTTCCCTTGAAGGTGCTCAATGTTTAAATGAACCTAGCTTACAAATCATTACATGCAAGTGCCGGGATGAAGTTTTGGCTGTGGCAGGGCCCTCAACCAAATTCTTCGAAGGAATTATCAGATTTCTTTGGACGTTTATCGGATTCCGACGAAGACAATGAGTCCTATCAAAGGCCAAACTCAAATGATGAAGAAGTCCGGGCATCATGAAGAATATGCTTTTAATATCATTCTGGCGGCTCCCCAACTTCCATGATTTCTTCATGAGGACTCCCAAATTGATGTCACCATTTGAGTAAGCCTTATGCACCATGGGTTATGAGGTTCATTGGACAAGGTTTCACTAATTACAAGGCGAATTAACCATCAAAAGCATTGGCCTCCGATTGAAGTCCCTCAAACGGACATTTTCCTCAACCGATGACAAAGGCAAGGCAACTGCCAGGATAGATGAAGGGATTCATTCCCATTGAAGGTCAATTTTCCAAGGCTGCATCCTACTCCACCAATGATGACTCCACACCTGCCCCAACAACTCGCTAAAAAATCCTCAAGCCACAAACGGGTGATGACCGATCGGAGTTACCCTCGCCTTCATCAAAGTTGGATCGAATCATAAATGGGTCAAGGCCGCTTTGGTTAAATTTTCAAACATGACCTCCAACACACAATGCAAAGGAAGAAAACCAATACTACCCCATGAAACCTTCAACCGTATTCATTGTTCTATCTCGTCTACAAATAAAGATGGGATCCCAAGAAAATGGGTCTAAAGGAATTTGACCGGGTCCGCACTCCTCCAAGGAAATAAAGAAGGTCAAGGTTCCTTCCCGGTTAGGCCCATTCTTCATCGCGGCGACACCGATGAAAAATGAAGACTTGACGACATCGCAGGTTCTTACCACGGTAAACCGATTTTAACGTTTGGGCGCCTCCCATCCTTGATATTCTTCGGGGCTTATCCTCGGGCTTGATCCTTTTTATTGGTGACAAAGGGGGAGAAATTTGATTAGTCTTCGGGCCCTTAAGGGCGGGGCGTTTTCCGCTTAAGTTCAACCTCGCCTTTTCCTCAAACTTTTATTGGATCGAAAGGTAATCTTTAAACCCGATGGTGCTCCAAACCTTTGATTGGTTCTCCGATGCTTATTCCTCATTGTATGTTAAACACGTCCGAATTACATCACCACCATTTTTTCATCATGCATTTTATGAAGGAAATATGCCCTAGAGGCAATAATAATGTTATTATTTATTTCTTATATCATGATAAATGTTTATTATTCATGCTAGAATTGTATTAACCGGAAACATAATAATGTGTGAATACATAAAACCTACAGAGTGTCACTAGTATGCCTCTATTTGACTAGCTCGTTAATCAAAGATGGTTATGTTTCCAACCATGAACAAGGAGTTGTTATTTGATTAACGGATCACATCATTGGTTGAATGATCCGATTGACATGACCATTCCATTAGCATAGCACCTGATCGTATAGTTTGTTGCTAGTGCTTTTCTTCATGACTTATACATGTTCCTATGACTATGAGATTATGCAACCCCGCTTGCCCGAGGAACACTTTGGTGCTACCAAACGCCACAACGAATGGGTGATTATAAAGGTACATTACAGGTGTTCTCCAAGGTACATGTTGGGTTGGCATATTTCGAGATTAGGATTTGTCACTCCGATTGCTCTGGAGAGGTATTCCGGCCCTTCTGTAATGCACATCACATAAGCCTTGAAGCATTGCAACTAAATGGAGTTGTGAGATGATGTATTACGGAACGAGAAAAGAGACTTCCAAGAACTAGATTGAACTAGGTATTGATACCACGATCGAATCTCGCAAGTAACATACCGATGACAAAGGGAACAACGTGTTGTTATGCGGTTCGACCGATAAAGATCTTCGAGAATATGTAGGAACCAATATGGGCATCCAGGTCCCGCTATTGGTTATTGACCGTAGAGGTGTCTCGGCATGTTACATAGTTCTCAACCCGTAGGGTCCGCACGCTTAACGCTTCGGGACTTATTATGAGTTTATATGATATTGATGTACCGGTTGTTCGAGTCCCGGATGAGATCACGGAATGACGAGGAGTCTCAAATGGTCGAAAGACATAAAGATTGATATATTGAAGCCTATGTTTGATTCGAACCTCCCGTGAAATTAATTTACCGAGTACCGGGGAACCTCCCGGGGGTCAATGGGCCTGATGGGCCTTTAAAGGAGGAAAGGCCCATGTTGGTCCACCTTTCCCCTTCCCTAGTCCTATTAGGACTAGGAGAAGGGGTGGCGCCCTCTCCCTCTTCCCACTTGGCCAACCTAGTTGGACTAGGATTGGGAGGAATCCACTCCCGTGGGAGTAGGGACCCGCGCAGCCCTTGGTGGCCGCCACCCTCCCCTTCCCTCCTTTATATACAAAGGGGAGGGCACCCCATGACACACAAGTTGATCATTGAGATCGCCTTAGCCTGCGGTGCCCCTTCCACCAAACTACACCTAATATACCGCTATGGAGCTTAAGGCCCCGCCCGTGGAACATCATCATCGCCACCACGCCTGGTCGTTTAAACTCTCCTCAACACTCGGATCGGAGTTCGAGGGACGCCATCGAATGAACGGGTGCGAACTCGGAGGTGCCGGACGCTGCATTTCTGGATCGTTGGATCGGGAAGAAGACGACTACTTCCCTCACGCGGCCAACGCTCCGCGTTGGTCTACGAGGGTACGAGACAACCCTCACTCGCTTTATGCATCACCATGGTTTGGCGTGATCGAGGAAAATTTTTTGAAATTACTACGCCCCAACAAAGGGATCCGAGCCTGGTTTTATGCGCTTGATGTCATATGCACGGTAGAACACAAGTGAGTTGTGGGCTTAAAGTCATACTACCTACCAGATGTCATACTTTTGGTTCAGCGGTATTGTGAGATGAAGGCCCGACCGACATTACCCAGACGCTTACGCCGAGACTGGTTTCACCGCCGTGAGCACTCGCCTTAAAGGTGACCGGCGGGTGTCTGCCTCTCACTTTAGTTGAACTGAAAGTTACGCCCGTCCTTGAGAAGGTTAAACGGAGTCTATTTGACGAAGTATCGCTGTGGTTTTGATGCGAGGTAAGAACGGTTCTTGCTCACCCGAGCAGCCACGTAAAACTTGCAACAACAAAGTAGAGGACGCCTAACTTGTTTTTGCAGGGCATTTGTGATGTGATATGGTCAAGACGTGATGCTATATTTTATTGTATGAGATGATCATGTTTTGTAACCAAGTTATCGGCAACGGCAGGAGCCATATGGTTGTCGCTTATTGTATGAAATGCAACGCCTTGTAATTGCTTTACTTTATCACTAAGGAGTAGCGATAGTCGAAAGCAATAGTTGGCTAGACGACAACGATGCTACGATGGAGATCAAGGTGTCCAACGGTGAATGGTGATCATGATTTGCTTTGAGATGGAGATCACAAGCACAAATGATGATGGCCATATCATATCACTTATATTGATTGCATGTGATGTTAATCCTTTATGCATCTTATTTTGCTTTGATTGACGGTAGCATTATAAGATGATCCCTTTACTAAATTATCAAGAAGTGTTCTCCCCGAATGCACCGCTAAAAGTTCTTCGGGAGACACCACGGATGATCGGTGTGATAGGCTCTACGCTCAAATACAACGGTGCAAAACAGTTGCACACGCCGAATACTCAAAGGTTATACTTGACGGCAGCATATAAGATATGACCTCGAACACGGAGACCGAAAGGTCGAAGCGTGAATCATATAGTAGATATGATCAACATATTGATGTTCACCATTGAAACTACTCCATCACACGGATGATCGGTCATGGTGTAGTTGATATGGATCACGCAATCACTTAGAGAATTGAGGGATATTTTTCTAAGGGGAGTTCTAAGTAATATGATTAATTGAACTTAAATTTATCATGAACTTAGTACCATAGTATTCTTGCTTGTCTATGATGTGTAGATGGCTCGTCGTTGTTCCGCTGAATTTTAATTGGCCCTTGAGAAAGCAAAGTTGAAAGATGATGGAGAATTAACGGATGGGTCCAATTTGAGGATTATCCTTATTGCTGCAGAAAGAATTACGCCCCGGAAGCACCGTTAGGTGCCGGCCGGTGTAAGGGCGCCCGGTTATGAACGTTGCAAAGCAAAATGATGACTACTTATAGTTCAACAGCCATGCTTTACGGCTTAGAACCGGACTTCAAAGCGCTTTTGAACACCATGGAGCATATGAGATGTTCCAGAGTTGAAGTTAATATTCCAAAAATGCCCGGATTGAGAATATGAACTCCAATAAGTTCTATAGCGTAAGATGGAGGAGAACGGTTCCCAAGGAGCATATACTCGAATGTCCGGATATAACAATCACTTGATTCAACCGGAGTTAATCTTGATGATGAATTGATGAAAATTCTCCAATCACGCCACCAAGCTACAAGAGCTTCGTGATGAACTATAATATGCAAGGGATGACCAAAACAATGCCCGTCTTCGCGATGCCAAAGTCATGGGTAGAAATCAAAAAGGAGCATCAAGTGTTGATGGTTAACAAAACCACTAGTTTCAAGAAAAGGGCAAAGGAAAGAAAAGGGAAACTTCAAAAAGAGCCAAGCAAGTTGTCGATCAAGAGAAGAAACCCAAGTCTGGTCCTAAGCTCGAACTGAAAGGCTTCTATTGCAAGCAACTGGTCAACCGAAGCGGAACTGCCCCAAGTATTTGGGGATAAGAAGGATGGCAATTAACAAAGGTATATGTGATAACATGTTATTGATGTTACCTTACTAATACCGCAGAGCACCTGGTATTTGATACGGTTCGCTAATATTTGCAACTCAAACAGGGCTACGGATTGCAAGATTTAAGGACGAGGTGACAATGCGTGGAAATGGTTCCAAAGTCGATGTGATCGCAATCGGCACCCTCTACATCTACCTTCGGATTAGTATTAGACCTAAATAATTGTTATTTAGTACCGCCTGAGCATGAACATTATATCGGATCTTGTTTGATGCAGACGGTTATTCATTTAAATCGAGAATAATGGTTGTTCTATTTATATGAATAATATCTTTTATGGTCATGCAATTAAGAATTTTTTTTACTTAATCTTGATAGTAGTGAACATATTCATAATGTTGAAACCAAAAGATGCAGGTTGATAATGATGGTGCAACTTATTTGTGGAACCGCCGCTTAGGTCATATCGTTAAAGCGATGAAGAAACTCCATACCGATGGACTTTTGGAGTCACTTGATTATGAATCACTTGGCATTTGGAACCGGCCTTTATGGGCAAGATGACTAAAACACCGTTTCCTAACTATGGAGAGAGCAAATTTATTGGAAATCATACATACCGATGTATGGGTCCAATGAATGTTGAGGCTCGTTGGGATATCGTTATTTTCTCACCTTCACAGATGATTTGAGCAGATATGGGTATATCTACTTAATGAAACACAAGTCCTGAAACATTTGAAAAGTTCAAAGAATTTGAAAGTGGAAAATCATCGTAACAAGAAAATAAAGTTTCTAGATCGATCGTGGAGGAGAATATTTGAGTTACGAAGTTTGGCCTTACATTTGAAAACAATGCGGAATAGTTTCGAACTTACGCCACCGAACACCAAAAATTTCCGAACGTCGAATCGATTTTTATTAGATATGGTGCATCTATGATGTTCTTCCATTTACCGCTATCGCTTTGGGGTTATGCTTTAGAGACCTACATTCACTTTAAATAGGGCACCATCTAAACCCTGAGACGACGCCTTTATGAACTGTGGTTTGGCAAGAAACCAAAGTTGTCGCTTTTGAAAGTTTGGGGTCGATGCTTATGTGAAAAGCTTCAACCGATAAGCTCGAACCCAAATCGAGAAATGTGTCTTCAAGGATACCCAAAGGAGACAGTTGGGTACACCTTCTATCACAGATCCCAAGGCAAGATTTTTGGCTAAATTGGAAACTTTTTGGAGAAAGAGTTTCCACAAAGAAGTGAGGGAGGAAAGTAGAACTTGATGAGATAATGATCTACTCCCTTATTGAGAAGTAGTACATCACGTAAAACAGTTTCGTGACACCTACACCAAATAGGGAGGAAGCTAATGATGATGATCATGAAACTTCAGATCAAGTTTCTACGAACTTCAGAATTCCAAAGCAAGATCCGCACCAGAGTGGTACGGTAATCCTATTTTGGAAGTCATGTTATGGAACATGATGAACCATTTAACTATGAAGAAGCGATGGTGAGCCCAGATTCCACAAAATGGCTTGAGGCCATGAAATCTGAGATGGGATCCATGTATGAGAACAAAGTATGGATTTTGGTTGACTTGCCTGATGATCGGAAGCAATTGAGAATAAATGGATCTTCAAGAAGAAGATGCGATGGTAATGTTACGTTTATAAAGCTCGATTTGTTGCAAAAGGTTTTCGAAAGTTCAAGGGATTGACTACGATGAGACCTTTCTCACCAGAGCGATGCTTAAGTCCGTCTAATCATGTTAGCAATTGCCGATTTTATGATTATGAAATTTGGCAAATGGATGTTAAAACTGCATTCCTAATGGATTTCTGAAGAAGAGTTGTATATGATGCAACCAAAGGTTTTGTCGATCCAAAGGAGCTAACAAAGTGGCAAGCTCCAACATCCATTTATGGACCTGCAAGCCTCTCGGAGTTGGAATAAACGCTTGATAGTGTGATCAAAGATTTGGTTTTATAATTTTTGGAGAAGCCTCAGATTTACAAGAAAGTGAGGGAGCTCAGGCATTTATATTATATGTGGATGACATATTATTGATCGGAAATGATATAGAATTTGGATAGCATAAAGGGATACTTGAATAAGAGTTTTTCAAGAAAGACCTCGTGAAGCTGTTAATATTGGGCATTAAGATCTATAGAGATAGATCAAGACGCTTAATAGGACTTTCACAAAGCACATACCTTGATAAAGTTTTGAAAAGTTCAAATGGATCGGCAAAGAAAGGGTTCTTGCCGGTATTACAAGGTGTGAAGTTGAGTAAGACTCAATGCCCACCACCCGAAAAGAAGAGAAAAAAGATGTTCCTATGCTTTGCCAATAGGTTCTATCATGTATGCAATGCGTACCAGACCTGATGTGGCCTTGTCAGAAGTTTAAGGTGCAACCAAAGTAATCCAGGAGGATCATCGACGGTCAAGAACATCCTTAAGTACTTGAGAAGAACTAAGGATATGTTTTCATTTATGGTGACAAAGAGTCCGAAATTACGCCGATGAAGTTTGAAACCGATCCGGATTTTCTAAATCGCAAACCGGATAAGTTTACATTAAACGGTGGGAGCCGCAAAAACCCGCCTAGGGATCTACGTGAAGTTGAGTACATAGCGCTTCGGAAGCAGCTAATGAAGGAGTCCGATGAAGGAGTTCATAACCCATCTAGGTGTTGTACCTAGTGTATCGGGTCCAATGAAAATCTTTGTGACAATATCGGCAATTGCCTTGGCAAAGGAATCCAGATTTCACAAGAGAACCAAGCACATCAAAAGACGCCTAACTCCATCCGGATTTGGTCCGTGGGAGACATAGAATATGCAAGATACATACGGATTCAATGTTGCGCACTTGACTGCCTTCTTCCACGAGCAAAACATGATCAGCACCAAGACTCCATGGGTGTTAGAATCATTAATTGTAATCTAGATTATTGACTTAGTGCAAGTGGGAGATCAAGGAAATATGCCCTAGAGGCAATAATTGTTATTATTTATTTCCATATCATGATAAATGTTTATTATTCATGCTAGAATTGTATTAACCGGAAACATAATAATGTGTGAATACATAAACCTACAGAGTGTCACTAGTATGCCTCATTTGACTAGCTCGTTAATCAAAGATGGTTATGTTTCCTAACCATGAACAAGGAGTTGTTATTTGATTAACGGATCACATCATTGGTTGAATGATCCGATTGACATGACCCATTCCATTAGCATAGCACCTGATCGTATAGTTTGTTGCTAGTTTTTCTTCATGACTTATACATGTTCCTATGACTATGAGATTATGCAACTCCTGCTTGCCCGAGGAACACTTTTGGTGCTACCAAACGCCACAACGGAATCGGGTGATTATAAAGGTACAATGTGTTCTCCAAGGTACATGTTGGGTTGGATATTTAGATTAGGATTTGTCATCCATTGCCGGAGAGGTATCTTCCGCCCTTCCGGTAATGCACATCACATAAGCCTTGTGCATTGCAACTAAATGTGTTAGTTGTGAGATGATGTATTACGAACGAGAAAAGAGACTTGCCAAGAACAGATTGAACTAGGTATTGATACCGACGATCAATCTCCAAGAACATACCGATGACAAAGGGAACAACGATGTTGTTATGCGGTCCGACCGATAAAGATCTTCAGAATATGTAGGAACCAATATGGGCATCCAGGTCCCTTATTGGTTATTAGAGAGGTGTCTCGCCATGTTACATAGTTCTCAACCCAGGGTCCCACGCTTAACGTTCGATGAATGCTTATTATGAGTTTATATGATATTGATGTACCGGTTGTTCGAGTCCCGATGAGATCACGGACATGACGAGGAGTCTCAAATGGTCGAGACATAAAGATTGATATATTGAAGCCTATGTTTGA
Source organism: Aegilops longissima (assembly GCA_021605205.1). Taxonomy (NCBI): domain Eukaryota; kingdom Viridiplantae; phylum Streptophyta; class Magnoliopsida; order Poales; family Poaceae; genus Aegilops; species Aegilops longissima. The sequence continues at coordinate 12,733 of JAHIAM010001481.1, forward strand.
TTCCGAATCACCCGGTGAAATTGGGAATTTTACCGAGTACCGGGGTTACTGAACCTCCCGGGGGTCAATGGGCCTTGATGGGCCTTTAGGGAAAGGAGGAAAGGGGCCTTGCTGGTCAGCACCTTCCCCTTCCCTAGTCCTATTAGGATTAGGAAGGGGTGGCGCCTCTCTCTCTCCTTCCCACTTGGCCAATCCTAGTTGGACTAGGATTGGGGAGGAACTTACCCTGGGAGTAGGACCCCTGTGCCAGCCCTTGGCCGGCCAGCCCTTTCCCTCCTTTATAACAGGGCAGAGGGCACCCCATGACACAAGTTGATCATTGAGATCGCTCCAGCCGGTGCGGTGCCCCTTCCACCAAACTACACCTCAATATACTGCGGGAGCTTAGGCGGCCTCCGCGCCGGTGGAAATATCATCGCCACCACGCCATCGCGACGAAACTTCCCTCAACACTCGCGGATCGGAGTTCGAGGGACGCCATCGAGCTGAACGTGCGAACCTGGAGGTGCCGGACGCTCGATTTTGATCGTTGGATCGGGAAGAAACGACTACTTCCACGCTAAGGCCAACGCTTCGCGGGTTCACGAGGGTAAGAGACAACACTCCATCTCGTTGTTATATCACCATGGTCTTGCGTGATCGTAGGGAAAATTTTTGAAATTAACGCTCCCCAACATTTCAAACTCTTCATAATTAAGGCGGTAGAATACACGATGCCTAATTACATCAAGAACTAATTTCATTCAAGCCATTTCAAATTCTTCCATTATAATGTCAAATGCAAAGGAATTACAAGATAAGGGGAGATCCCATGATTCAATCCTTCAAATGTGAATTTTCCCCAAAAGCAAATTCCCACTATACATCTTCGGGGGGAGCTTTCTATCTTGCAAATCAAATTCCTCAATATCGGCATTTCAATTTATATGTTTATCCCTCGTTGAAAACTTAACCTATTGTCATCAATCACCAAAAAGGGGGAGATTTAAGTGCATCTAGTGCCCCTTAGAATTTTGGTGTATTGAAGACTTATAGGTTAAGGGACTAATGTGTTTATGAGTGTACAGGTGTCTAAAGTCTATGAGGAGTTTGATATTTACAAGAGAAAAGTCAACCCCAAAAATGGAAGTTCTTCGACAAGACTTTGGTATTCCAAGACTTTCAAGACTTTGAAAGTGAAGAAAATTGGTGTACCATGAAGACTTGGTATTCATTTGAGGAACATGAAGGTGAAGACTTTTTTTCGTAGGGTTTCGCTTTTTCTTTCTTGGTCATAGGAAACACCATACTATTAAAGGGGGTCGAGGAAATACTAAGGAAAAATTTAGGATGCTCAACTCAAAATCCACACCCCAATCCCTTCGAGTGAAGCCATTGGAAATCCAACAGTTCGGTCAATTTTCAAAGGAAGAGACAAGTTCTTCCGGGTCGCCGGGGAATTTGTTCGACCGAGGAGTTAGGAATTCGCCAAGACGGATTGCCCACACGGTGAGGAACATGATAGCCCCGGTAATTTGAGGTCAAATTTCCCATCTTGATGCCCACCTGTCCCAAAATATCATATCCAACCAACTTATATCATTAAGGGCATTTATGTCTTTATGTCGGGTTGCCCCTTTAGGCTATAAATAGCCTTCCCACAACCACTAGCTAGTTTTGCTCCCGAGAAACCCACATTGTCATTTGAGAGCATCCCACCCCAAGGACTTTGAGCCAAAATCATCGAGTTAGGAAAACCAAACCAAACACCTACAAAAACAAAGTGATTGAGCATCATCAAGAGATTGATCCCGGGATCCGACGCTTGTTACCTTTGAAGATCGGCTTCCCCATTTTAAGGGGCCATGGTCTAGAGCATCCAAGAGGAATTGTGGATCGCCGAAAGGACCAAGTCTCGAAGGTTTGGAAGTCGCCTCAAGACTTACCAACGAGTGATTTGGACGAGGTCTGGGGACCTTAGTTCAAGGAGAATATGAGGATTTGGTGTCCCGAAGCTGCGGCTCAACCCAATCGGGTGTCCAGGAATGTGTTCCCCTAAGTTTAAATACTAACCCCAACCCGACGCATAATTGAGACAACATTGGAACTGGTTCACCAAATCATTGTCTTCACCAACCTTATTGGGTTCTATTTCCAACTCTTTTCATTTCTCATTCCGTGTTGAGGTTTGTTCAATTCGGGAAGATCTTCGATCAAGACTTTATTTCTCGCCCAATTTCTTTCACCCTTTTCTTCATCTTTGTTATCCTCGTGATTACTCTTTTCAGATTTCTTGATTATCTTCCTTTCATCATGATGACCATGCCCGATTCGTTATGCTTACTTATGAGTACTTATTCCCGGTGAAGCCCTTCCTAAGGAATTTTGTCAAGAAATTCCTCCGGAAGAATTCATAAAATCGCCATTCAATTTCCAGTCGATATAACACACCTTTTAGGGGGGCCTTAGGCCGGCTTTGGGGGGAGTCCTACCCCATCGGGAGTGGACTCCAACCCTTCCAAAGAGGGAGGTAACGCCCCTGGGACAAGCGCCTTGTGTCCGCCAGCTTATTCGCCGGTCCAATGTCAATGTGTTTATTGTTGCACTTTGCCGTCATCATTCCACATTTCAATCATGTCATCATGTATTTGCATTTGTATACGTGTTCCCCATGCATCCCAAAGCATTTTCCCGTTGTCCGCTTTTCCAATCCTAAGACTTATGTCCCCCGGCCCCTTTTACGCTTTTCCTTGAAAGGGGTACTAAACGCTCGGAATGGACCGAGGTTTGTCGGGCCTTGGTATAGCACCGAAGCGCCTGGCAAGTTTCTGTCATTTGAGGTCGTTTACTCCAATTAACCGGAACCGAAAGCCTCCTTCTTTTGGCCCAACACCCTTCCAAAGTGGCCAAAAACCCACTCTTAACTTTTTCCATGTTTTGGCCGTTCGATCACGACCGGGGCCAAAAACCGGACCCATTTGGACTCTCCTTAGCTCCCCTACCTATAAACACCTTTTCCTCCAAAATCGAATTCCAAATCCTTTAAACCCTAAAATTCCCTCTCCAAAGGCCGCACCGGCTGGCCTTGGAAACTCAAGGCCAACCTTCGGCCAATCCGGCTCGCCACGGGTTTTCCCGCCCTTGGCCCTCCGTTGGGCCATTGGCCCGGAAGGGCCCGTCTGCTGCGCCCCCGCTCATCCAAGGCCGGCTAAGGCCGGTGGTTAAACCATACTTCGCTTCGCCGGCGCGGCCGGGCCCCCTTTCCGGCCCGGGCCCACCTTCCTCGGGCTGGTTTGCCAACTTGGCCCTGGCCTGTTTAGGCCCGACCAGGCAAGGCCACCGCCCCGGCCATGGTTTCGCCAACCGGGCCCCAAACCTTGGGCCACAAGGCAGCCCCCTTTGCCCGCCCTTTCTCCTGGGGCCGGGATCCCGAGATCCGCCCGGGAGCTCCTCCCCCCCTTCCCCGCGCCTTAACTCCCAAGAGGTTCTCCTAAGAACTCCGATCCGCCGGGTTGACCTTTCCCAAATCCAACGGGTCCCCAAATTATTGATATTTTGTTGCATTTTCATCATGTCATAACTTTGCAAGCTCCTTTCAAGGGTAATATGTCAAAATGTTCATTCGATGAGTAGATCATTTCATCTCATTGGGATAATTTTCATTTGAGCTCATCTTATGCCCAAATGTTGTTGGAAAAGTGCTATGTGATGTTAGTTTCCTTCGCTTTCTTAAATGTAAATGCACTTTTTGTCATTTTTGCCATGATTGATGTGTGCACCCTATGAACTTGAGTCCACATTGTTTTGTAATATGCCGCCATTTTCCAGGGTGTATGCCATGTATTTTTTGTGATTCTGTGGTGACTAGCAAAAGCATGCAAACTAGGGCTTCCCGATGTTGCTGATTTCACCCTTGCTTTTGTAAATAATTTTTAATTGCCATGTTTAACTTGGGTGCCACAAATTTTCCTCCTTTTGGGTATTCAGAAGGATTTTTGTTCCAATGCTTTTATAGACATGCCCCTTGTTTGCCAAATTTGGAAATGTTGTTTGAAGTCAAAATTCAACCTCTTTATTTGCTTAAAAGTTCCCTGATTTTTCAATTTATTCAATTTTGAAGGTTGTTTAGTTGATTTCCAAAGCCATTGTTATGTTTTGTTCTTTCCTGTTACTTCATGCCATGTCTTTCTTTTCTTGTTGGTTCCCTTGCCATGTTGTTTTGGTCTTGTGGTAGTTGGTTTTCAAGGGTCAAACTTGTTTATTTATGTTGTTCTCGTTGTTTGAATTGTTAATATAACTTGTCATGTTTACATGGGTGCCATCATATCTTCTCGTCCTTTTGGCTCATGGTCGTATGGGACTTTGTTCTATGCATTTAGTAGATTCACATGCCTTTGTTTGCCATTTTAAGTTCCTGTAACATGTTGTTTGATAGCTCTAAATATTGCAACCTGATGTTATTTCGCTAAAGTCCGAATCATATATTTAATCTTGCCATGTCATTTTGAGTATGTTCTAGTGATTTCTGAGATAGCTCTGTTCATGTTTTGTAATGTTTACCTGTACATCATTATGCCTATGCCTTTTCTTTCTTGTTGAGGTCCTGTAGTATGTTGTTTTTGGTGCTTGTAATATGCCTACTTGCTGTTTTATGATTGTCATGACTTGTTTCATGTGTATGTGTTGAACCGCTGTCTGCTTGAGTGTGCTGCATAAACTCTGCTTGATTTTTGCATGTAGTTTCATATTATCATGTTGCATCCTTGTTTGAGAGGTGTTTGTTTGATGTGAAATGTCTTGTAGCCGGGATTACGAGACGGTCGGGCCTTCCGGGAGAAGAATATCCTTCGTTGATCGCGAGAGCTTATCATGGGCTAAGTTGGGACACCTGCAGGTATAAACTTTCGAGAGTCGTGCCCCATGTTATGTGGCAGATGGGAATTTGTTAATGTCGGTTGTAGAAAACCGAAGTTGATCTTAATTAAAATACACCAACCGTATGCGTAACGTGAGTGTCTCTTTTCGGGGTTGATCGAGAGGAGAACACGGTTTCGGGTTATGTTTGGCGTAAGTAGGAGTTCAGGATCACTTCTTGATCATTACTAGTTGCCGACCGTTCCTTTGTTTCTCTTCCCGCTCTCATTTGCGTATGTTAGCCACCATATATGCTTAGTTGCTGCTGCAGCCTCACCACTTTATCCCTTCCTTTCCTACTTAAGCTTTGCTAGTCTTGATACCCATGGTAATGGGATTCTTTGAGTCCTCGTGGCTCATGATTACTACACACCATTGCGGTACAAGTTTTGCGATGATCATGGCGCGAGAGCGATGTTTGCTTGTATTGGAGTTCTTCTTCATTTCTTTTTCGATCGGGGATAGGTTCGGTCGGCAGCCTGGGCTAGCAGGGTGGATATTGTTTGAGTTTCTGTTTATGCTTCATCCGTAGTCGGATGTTGATCTTGTATATGATGTTGTTGTATTCTTGTGCCTTGGTATGTATTGGATGTATCCCCACTATTATGTAATGTTGATGTAATGATATCCACCTTGCAAAAGCGTTTCAATATGCGGTTCTATCCTTGGTGGGACCGTCGAGTTCCTTTTGGATAGGGTCGCATACTGGGCATGACAAGGAGTAGGAGGGAAGGAAGGTGGAGAGAGGGGGAAGGAAAAAGGCCCCCCCCCCCTTTCTTCTCTAATTCGGACTAGAGGGGGAGGGGGCATGCGGCCTACCCTGGCCACCCCTCCTCTTCTCCACTAAGGCCCAATAGGCCCATTACACTCCACAGGGGTTCGGTAACCCCGGTACTCGATATTTGTCGAAATTACCGGAACACTTCCGAAGTCCAAACATAGTCATCAATATATCGATCTTTATGTCTCGACCATTTGAGACTCCTCGTCATGTCCGTGATCATATCCGGGACTACGAACTACCTTCGGTTCATCAAAACACATAAACTTATATTACCGATCGTCACGAGCGTTAAGCGTCACGAACCCTACGGGTTCGAGAACTATGTAGACATGACCGAGACTCATCTCCGGTCAATAACCAATAGCGGAATCTGGATGCTCATATTGGTTCCCACGTATTCTCTGAAGATCTTTATCGCCGCATAACAACATACATTGTTCACTTTGTCATCGGTATGTTACTTGCCGAGATTCGATCGTCGATATCTCAATACCTAGTTCAATCTCGTTACGGCAAGTCTCTTTACTCGTTCCATAATACATCATCCATAACTAACTCATTAGTTGCATTGCTTTGCAAGGCTTACGGTGATGTGCATTACCGAGAGGGCCTGGAGATACCTCTCCGACAATCGAGTGACAAATCCTAATCTTAATCTATGCCAACTCAACAAGTACCATCGGAGACACACAGTAGAGCACCTCTATAATCACCCGTTACATTATGATGTTTGGTAGCACACAAAGTGTTCCTCCGGTATTCGGGAGTTGCATAATCTCATAGTTATAGGAACATGTATAAGTCATGAAGAAAGCAATAGCAATATACTAAACGATCAAATGCTAAGCTAACGGAATGGGTCAAGTCAATCACATCATTCTTTAATGATGTGATCCCGTTAATCAAATGACAACTCATGTCTATGGCTAGGAAACTTAACCATCTTTGATTCAACGAGCTAGTCAAGTAGAGGCATACTAGTGACACTCTGTTTGTCTATGTATTCACACATGTACTAAGTTTCCGGTTAATACAATTCTAGCATGAATAATAAACATTTATCATGATATAAGGAAATATAAATAATAACTTTATTATTACCTCTAGGGCATATTTCCTTCAGCGGTGACGGGGGTCGCCGAGGATGGCGGCTGCCACGACGGCTGCTGCTTGGCAGCAGGCGGTGGCGAAGAGAGCACTGGCTGCGCCCATATGATCTCACGAGCGATGTAAATGCCCGTGACCGCTGGGTGAGATCCCGGATGGCGATCGTCATCTCCTCACAGGTGAAAACAGCGGAGACGCAGGCGGAGGTGGTAGCACCGGAAAAGCGGGCGCGTTGTGGTGGCCATCGAAGCGATCGTCATGGTCGTGGCGGGAGAAGTCGGGGTGGGCGGGCGTGGACATGATCGCATCGAAGCTATCGATACTAAATCGGTAGGATCCGGATCCCTATCGGGGCGTGGTCTCGAGTTATAGGGGTGGAAGGAAGGATGGCGTGGAGAAAAGCGTGGTCGTCGGAGAGAGAGCGCCGTTGTTCTTCTTGAGCTTGAAGAGAGAGAGAGAGAGAGAGAGAGAGAGAGAGAGAGAGAGAGGCGGCTAGGGTTATGTCTCCGGCTCCCTAAGGAAGCCGAGCAAATATAATTGCTTCTTGCTTAATTCCAAAGCGGATCCTTACGAGTTTATATAATCCTTCTAATAAGATAATTGAGCTAAGCTCCTAATAACGATAAGATAAACTGGGCCACAACTAACTGGGCTAAGCCCTTAATATGCCGGTCACAACACATATAGGTTTACACTTCCTTGAAGTTAATCATATAGGTTTACAATACTAGCTTCTTTAAATTAAAGGAGTCTGTTTAGGAGAGATATAAAACAATCCAGCTCTCTCAGCATGAATATTGCCGAAAAATCAACTTATTTGATGAAAAAATCATCATTCTTTAAAAAGTAAAGGTGAATATTTTTGAAAAGGAAAATTCTCTAGCGTGCATTTAAATTCTAAGTTGCCAGACTCTGCCTTCGCCTTCACAATAACATTGCTCATAGATGTACTCAGCCTCCCGCTGCACAAAACCACTGCCTTGATATACTATTTGGAAGGAATATGCAAAATTACAGTTGCTAGGAGAATAAGTTTTACTACCTTCTTAACATCAATATTTTAGTGGCATGGTATGCTTCACTCCAGAAACAATATACCATTGCGAGTGCTTCTACTTGAGTACATATTGTTGCATGTATACTCCAGTTGTAAAATGCGCCAAACTGTAGCATTGGCACTCTGTTCGCCTGTTCTGTCATGCTAGGATCAGTATTGCGTGTCACCATGACGTCTGCATGGCCATGGCGGTGTGTGCATGGTTGGACAAGGACGGGTTCTCGCCGGTGACAAAAGGATGCAGAGAGTGAAGGTGTTGGTGCTGGTTATTGCGGCGGTGGTGCAGATGACCGGATAGTGGCATCGTCGATGTGGTTGGAGTACAGTTTGTTGCTGGTCTAGAGGAAATACGAGAAGAGTTGGGTGAAGCTGAAGCCTAAATTACCTAAAGCCTAACGAAAATCCGAATTGGTGCAGGGCTCATACGCTCCGGTCGAGAAACATATTGAAAACAAATATTAGAAAAAATCAAAATAATCCAATTTTTTGTGTGGTAGATAATTTGATCGTGAGGTCCGCTTCAAATTCTAACTCATTTGGATATCTGAGCAGCTCTCGGGAAAAAGACAAATCGGGTCAAAGCAGTGCGTGAACAGTAAACTTTTTATAAACCCGATTTTGTCTGCATTTTGCAGAGAGCTGCTCAAATGTCAAATGAGTTAAAATTGCAGCGAACCTCACACATCAAATATCTATCATAAAAAATTGGATTTTAAAAATTCTAGTATTTGTATTGATTTTTTAAATCAGCATAAGTGTAGCTGAGCCGGGGCCAAGCGCCGCACTCAAAGCCTAAAGCCTAAATTAGAGGTTCTATTCATTCATTTGTTTGCCTTGATTTTGAGATTGTTCAACATGTTTTCTGGATTATCTATTTATAGTAAAGGAGTAAAGGTGTTTCCTTTCTTTAACAAGTTCATTGCATTATGAAATGAGTATACATACTATTGTTTATATGATAACTGAAATTTCAATACTATTGCACGGTCTACCGATGAAAACTGATTTTGGTTAACACAATATTTCAAGTCATTTATATTAGTCAAGACGTGCATACTTACTAGTTTTACTATAAAGCAAAATGAGGTGGCTTCTAATTCCCCTCCCATTCTCTTTTTTATTAATTGAATATACCTCTTTGGATCTTTTTAAATAGTTTTTTGAGAACATTTATATTGGTACAGATGATAACTTTGTTAGTCTATTCACCACTTTTAAACCAAATTTGCTACTCCATTGGATAGGTAGCGCCGCTTTTCCTATTTGCGGCACGATTGCGGCAAAGTATCACCATAACGCACAGGCACGGCTCAAATATCGAGCACACTGGCCTGGCCCAATTTGTAGCTATAAGGAAGCTTTCTCTTGCCGGTTTTGGAACATTCTGGAGGTTTCCAGCCGGTTTTTCTTGTTTTCAGGACCTTCTAGAACATTCCTTAATAGTTTCTTTCTTTTATATTTTTTCCTTTTCTTTTTACTTTTTTACTTTTTATTGTTTAATTTTCATTTCTTTCCTTTTTCAATTTTAATTCCTTTCTCTTTTTTCTTTTCAAGTGGACTTTTCTTTTCCAACAAATGTATGGAAATTTAAGAAATGTTTGGATTTCCCAAAAAATATTCATTTTTCTAAAAAATCTTCCTGCTTTCAAATTTTGTTCAGAATTTCCAAAGGTCTAGAATTTTAAATTTCGTTTGTTATTTTTCAAACATGTTTGAAAATTCAGAAAACAAAAATAAATTTCGGAAAATCCGAAAATGTTTGCATTTAAGAAAATCACAAATTAAGAAAATTTCCACGCATTTTGAATATATTCCTGTTTTCTATTTGTGCACAAATTGCAAAAAAGAAATGTTATGTTTTCAAAATTTGTTGGAAATTCAAAAGATGTTTGGGAAATTTGCTGAAATGTTCGTGGTTTGGAAATAATGCGCAAGATTTTGAAAAATGTTTGCGATTTTCAAAAAATGTTCCTGTTTTCAAAATTTATTCACAAATTCAAAAGATGTTCATGTTTTCAAAAAATTCGCAAATTCAAAATATGTTCAGGGATTCATAAAATGTACGTGCTTTGACAAAAAAGTTCATAAATTTGAAAAAAGTTCGCGATTTTCAGAGAATAGTCCAGTTTTCAAAATTTGTTCACAAGTTCAAAATATTTTCATTTTTCAAATTTGGTTCACAAATTCAAAAATATTCAGAATTTTCTTAAATGTTCGTGTTTTGAGAAAATTGTACATAATTTTGAAAATTGTAAATACTTCGAGACGTGTTCATGTATTTCAAAAAACAAATGTCCCTGTTTCCAAGATTTGGTTGCAAATTGAAGAAATGATCAGGGAATTTCATAAAGAGTTCGTGTTTTGAATAGAAAGTCATAATTTCAATTATTATTTTTGAAAAAATTGCTCATAGTTTTGATAAACGTTCTCCCTTCAATTTTGTTCCTTCTTTTGCAAACTAGTGTTTAAGTTTTCTCTCGCTTGTTTCTTTAAGTACCAAGCTGTAAATCTTTCATTAGAGTGAACTTGCTGGCGCGGCAGATTTGCTGCTGGTTGCGAGTTCGACTCCCACCTGGCGCGTTCACTTTTTGTTGATTTTTCACTGCACGCTACCGTAAATGGGTCGGCCCAGGTCAGCTATCCCATGTGGGAATCGACAACTTTTTGCCGCAATAGGCAGCGTATATGCGAAATCACTAGTTGAGGAGTACTCGTTGCAAAGATTACTTCAACTTTCCAGGTTGCGATAAATGGCGCATATGCAGCGTACCATTTGTCGCAATCTGAGAGTTATTCCCTTTTTTCGTAGATCCGATTATTCAAAATGTTTTATCTCCCAAACTGTGCGTCCAAATCTCAAACAGCCTTTTACCATTAGATTCCTCTTGTCGAGATCTTTACAACTAGATCTCATGTTGATAGGTTTTGACGAACTTAAAAAAAAAATGGACGAAAAAACCGAACCGGGGGCACTGAGTTTTCCCTTTCCGAAAGAGGCACGCCCGTGCCTCTCACGAAATCACAACCGTGCCTCTCGCGGGAGCAAAACCATGACTCTCGCAAAGAAAAAAAAAGAAAAAATATGTTTTTTTTTTCGTTTCTAAGGAGGCACGGCCATGACTCTCGCGAAAGCACAACAGTGCCTCTCGCTGAAGCAAAACCATGACTCTCGCACAAAGGAAAAAAACACAAAAACGCGTATTTTTTCATTTCTGAGAGTCACGGCCGTGACTCTCGCGAAAGCACAACCGTGCCTCTCGCGGAAGCAAAACCGTGACTCATAAAAGAAAAAAAAATAGAAAACGCGTTTTTTTTTCGTTTCCGAGAGGCACGGCCGTGACTCTCGCGGAAGCAAAACTGTGACTCTCGCAAAAGGAAAAAAACAGAAAACATATTTTTTTTCGTTTCCGAGAGGCACGGCCGTGACTCTCACGAAAGCACACCCGTGCCTCTCGCGGAAGCAAAACCGTGACTCTCGCGAAAGGAAAAAAAATAGAAAACGCATTTTTTTCCCGTTTCCGAGAGACACGGTCGTGACTCTCGCGAAAACAAAACTATGCCTTCGCGAAGCAAAACCGTGACTCTCGCGGAAGGAAAAAACGAAAACGTGTTTTTTCGCGTAATTTTTTTCTTTTTAAATATTTTTTTTGTTCAGAAAGCTAAGGAAGACAGTTGGAAAACCAATACATCGAAAAAATAAAAAAATTTAAAAAGCCGAAAACAAGTGCGGAAAAATAAAAAAAAAACAAAATCCGGAGGAAGCGTTCAGAGCGCAACACGTGACGAATGGCTGAGAGCGCGGCAAGTGGCGCTGAACGTTGCGAGGCTCCCAAAGGAGCGCTGGTTAACTAGTTGCTCTCGCGTATAGGAGGTGCCAGGTAGCGGCCATTTGTTTTAAATTTTGAGCCAAATTGCAGTTAAATGCTCGGCTGGTATTCGGCGTTTCCTTTTTTTTTTTGAGACAATCATACGAAGCTTTATTATGTCGTCCACCAGTTTCTGAGGGACGGAGGAAGGTTCGGGGTGACCTAGCCAGACATGGCCAGGCCCCAAACTTAAAGCATGCTTCAGAAGATGTGAGCCTCGAAATTGAGCTCCTACTTTCGAAAACTATATTACATGAAATAAAGGAATTAACTCCTAACTTGATCTCTTCAATAATTGCGCCATAGACTGATCTGCTTCCGTCCTCGATCTCACGAACCACATTTTGGCAATCCGAGGCAATGTGTATTCTTTGGTTGTTGAGGTCCAACGAGAGTGCTAAACCCTCCCTGATCGCCATAGCTTCCAACGTAGGCGGGTCGCTCGCCGTAGGGTAGACCACCATGGACGCTCCTTCAAAAATTCCATCGCTGTTTCGGCTGATTGCTGCAACTGCTCCGTACCTGCCATTGCGACTAACAGCAGCATCCACGTTAAGTTTTGCATGGTTCTCCGGTGGTGACCTCCAAGCCCTAGGAAGTGTTGGGGCTCGACCCGCTCGCAGCACCGGTGATGTGCTCTGAGGCTGTAGCTCTGCCAAGTACGAGTTGATGAATCCATTTATCGCATACGGACTCTGGAAGATGCCCTCGTGTATCGCCTTCCTCCGGGCGCTCCAAATGGCCCATAGTGAAACAGATAACGCGTGAATTCATCACGCCCAATCGTTCGCTCATGGTGAGGACCCAATTCCTCGCGTTTTCCTCTTGATTCACACTGATCTGCTCGAACCTTTGGATCCGAAGACAAAGCCCATGTGCAGCGGACGTGGGACAACAACGGGGCATGGCGCCGGTTGTCATGTGCTCGCATAAAATACATGCGGGTCGTGGCCATGTTCCTGTGGTGGAGTAGGTCTTGCGGCGGGTCGAGTCTTGAGCCAAAGCATACAGGAATATTTTTAGTTTAGTCGGGACATGCATACTCCATATTTCATGCCAGATTTCCGAGCTCCCGAATTATAAGATGTTCCTCCCTCTCTTCAGCCATCCTTCCCTCTCCGTCTTGATTCTTACTATCATTACGTAAGCGAGCATCAGAAAATGTGCCTCGCTTCTCCTCATTCCAAGCCCGAAATCATGTACCTTTACATTCTGAGAGAGAATTGACAGATAACCACGCATCGAATGGTGTAAAAGTACTCCTCTCAATGTCTGCTCTCCAAGTCGCCCGTACTCTGTCAATGAGCTCCACAACTTTCGAGTCGGTGGGTTTTGGATCAAAAGAGCATAATGGGCGCTTGACACCATCCGCGGAATCGGTTTGCTCCCAGATCAAGGTTGTCTCACCGTCACCGATCCTTGATGATCCCTTGGGCGAGGATATCGCGCCCATCCGAATAGCACGCCAAATTTGAGAGGATGTGAACCCAAACTTGCGTCGAATGCTTGAGTCCGGAAAGTAAGCAGCTTTCAAAATTTCAGCACTCAAAGAATTGGGATCATTGAGTACTCTCCATGCCTGCCTTGCTAGTAATGCCAAGTTGAAAATCTCCATATCTCTGAACCCCAAGCCTCCCACATGCTTTGGCCGGACCATAACATCCCACGCAACCCATGCCGGTTTTCTCTTACCCCGTTTACTTCCCCACCAAAACTGTCATTATGATAGATGTGATTTTATCATAAAGTCCTCGAGGTAGCTGAAGCATGACATAGAATATCTTGGGATGGCTTGTGCAACTGCTTTGATCAGAACTTCTTTACCTCCTACTGACAGGATTTTCTCCATCCACCCCTTTACCTTGTCCCAGACCCTGTCCACAAGATATTTGAAGGTACCATTTTTTAAGTTACCTACATCCATCGGCATCCCCAAGTACCTATCAGTCAAAGACTCATTCTGAACCTTAAGCGCTCGTTTCTTCTGTTGCCGCAAACGGGCGCATACCCCCGCGCCGTGTTGGGCCGGCCCGTTTTCATATTTTTCTTTCTGTTAAAAAACTGCAGCAAAACTCGTATTTCATACATGAGGGTTCGAACTCGCGATCTGTCCATTGAAATAGCAGGGAACTAACCAACAGACCACCGTACCGATTGTCTCCAGTTACTTATTTTCATTCTTTTATTTACGTAGGCCGTGAGAGCCCACCAAACCAGCTTTCCCTACTGGCTTATTTCTGGGCGTTTTTTTTCTTTTTTTTCTGGTTCATTTTTTCTTTTTCTTTTCTCATTTTCCTTTTTTTCTTTCCCTAAAAAAGCGAATTATTTAAAATTCATGAATTTTTAAAATTGAATGAACTTTTATCAAATCGATGAAATTTTTTCAAATTTGATGAAATTTTCAAATTCCATGAATTTTTAAAACGTGAACAATTATTGAGAACATGAATAAAAATTTATATCTGACGAACAATTTTCAAATATACACTGAACATTTTTTAGTTTATACGATGAACAATTTTAATTACACAGCGAACATATTTGTGATATACATTGAAATAATGTAAAACATTTTTATACATTTTTTGATATAAGATGAACAAATTTTATACATTGAACATTTTTGTAATATAACCTGAACAACTTTTAACTACACATTGAATAATTTTGTGATATCGCTGAAAATCCATTTAAATACCCATTGAACATTTTTATGTACACTGAACAATTTAAAATATGAAATTTTTAAATTCGAATAATTTTTTTTGATATTGATGAACTATTTTTCAAAATTGATGAACTTTTTTTAAATTTTTGAACTTTCTTAAATCAATGATTTTTTGGTTCGTTAACCTTTTCAATTAGTGATTTATTTTGAAATCTGTGAACTTCTAAATTTCTTCCCGAAAAAAAATTACGTTTTCCCAAATCTGTGCGCAATAAATAGCGTGACTTTAATTATTCTTAACTCATTCGCGCTGAAAATATTCATGTACGATTGGTTGCCCTAATGGTTAGGCGACTGGAATAGGTACTGGACGTCGCCTGGTCGAATCCTTGTGGGAGCAACCTTTTTTAAACCTTATGTTCGTCGTCTTTTTCATGCATTTTTATGTTCGAAGGTAGAGCGGCCAATCAGGACGCTGATAAATTAGCGAAGTTTGCTTATTCATTGGATCAAGGGAGGCACGCCTGGATGTCGTTCCCACATGATCCTTTTTGTATCCCACAAACTGTGGCATTTGAATGAATAAAGCTTTAAGTCTCAAAAAAAAAAATTAAACCTTAACCTGCATCTTTGTCTCAAAAAAAAAACCTGCATCTAAAAAAAGCTTAACCGAATAAAAAAACTTAACCTACACTGTTTGCTACAATAATGCAAGCACGATTCGTTAATTAAACTAGCGTTCCTTTTTTTGTTATCCTTGCGAACACATTATTGTAATTTCACATGAGTGAACAGACATTCTTGTCCTCTTAGAATTATAAATATTTTCTAATCTTATACTCCCTCCGTCCGGAAATACTTGTCATAGAAATGGATACAAATGGGTGTATCTAGAACTAAAATACATCTAGATACATCCATTCCTTGGGCAGGTATTTCCGGACGGAGGGAGTATGTAACAGAAAATCCAAAAATAATCTATATTTTTATCTCTCTTATCACATGTGGGGATTGCTTCGGATTGCCGGATTGTGGTGGGTGATATACACAACGAAACAGGTAGTGCTTATGCTAGCATAGTGAAGGAAATCAGATCCAGTTCGAGGAGTGTACTTTCATCTTCAAGGAAGAGACACAAACATCAAGGCACATAGTCTTGCTAAACATGCTTTCGGTCTGGACTTGGTTCACCATCTTTGGCTTCTCAATCCTTCAGACCTCCATTGTATCCCTATGAACATTATTGATTAATAAAGTGTGTTTAGTTTCAAAAAAAATCTACAGGTTTCTTTGTTTTTTTTTTCTCACAATAAGATAAATGCTCTTTTCGGAAACATGATTACAAAAAAAAGCAAAGAGAACACCTGAATTCTTGAATCCTGGCCTTGGTCTTTCAGAGTAAATTAGAAGAAATTTCACGCTGCTCCAGCTATCAAATATTCCAAATTCAAGCAATGCCACAACAACAAAATCTACCTAACTGCAGTGTTGTACAACAAGTAAGGAATAAAGCAGGTAAAATGTACCTACATTAATTCATCATAACAAAAAGTAGACAAGGGAAAAAATTAAGAAGCAAAAAATTACATGGAAGTGCTTAGACTCCACGTCTGCACCGCCTTCCCTCGGACAGTCAGGCCCCTAATCACGGCCCTAACAATGGATGGCAAGGCTGCGGCCTGCTGCTCTCCGCGTTCCTACTAGGGCACATGGAGTGTCACCGCTGGCCGGCTTGCCTCTGTGGCTTTGTTTGCAGGGGCCCTGCGGGTATTGGTAAGATGCAAAGGGCGCCTCCTGTGTACTCAAAGTACTACCTCTGTTTCAGTTTATAAGTCCTATGTATGTATTTAGGTTGTCAATTTTATCATCCTAATATAAATTATATAAGACAAAAATTATATCGTTTGAAAATAGAGCATCTGAAGTTTATATTGGTATATTTTTTATAATATATGACTTGTATTAGGATGGTGTAAACTGAGAAAGAGATAGTACATAATTTTTCATTACGAAAAATTCATTAATTAGCTTGGGGATTTGAAGTCATGACTTTTTAGAAACTCGAGGCATTAATTGGATTTGGGGAAGAGGAACAAGATGAGAACGGGAGGGCGAGGGAGACGATAAGTTGGCGGCGTGTTCTAGGATTGATTTGTTCATGCGTCTTGCTTCTTAATGGGCTTGGCTGTTTCTCTTGCGTACAATTCTTTTTCTAGCAATACATATATATATTTTGTTTGAGGGATTCTAGCAATACATATATATGTATACATGCACAGGGTATGGGTCCCTACACGGGCTGGGCCCTAGGCCATCGCACTCGCCGCCATGGCCCAGGGCTGGCCCTGATGGTACACTTATTTGGTTTACTAGATCATTGATGGCGCGCGTTGCTGCACCCGTCTATTTTGATGGTTGGATTATAGTGTAGTTCATAAAGATATAGACACAAAACATGGATGTTAAGATGGATTTATGTTTCTTTTCAAAAGGAAGATGGATTTATGTTTGCAAGATTCCCAATTTATTATACTATAGAGTAATACTATAAGAAGCCTGCCTAGTTTGATTATGCCCATCTCGAGTAAATAACAAAAAAAAATTGAAAATATAAATGGAAGTAACATATAATAGATTCAAATGTTTCAGCTTACTTACAATTTTAACATTGTCACCGAGTGAAAAAAAAGATAATGTAAACCAGAACAGAACCTAAATCAAACTAACCAAAAAGAAAAAAAAACAATGCTTTTACTGAAATTCCAAACACACTGTTCGTACTCTGTTCTTCCATGCTAGAGTCAATGAATACAACAGACAGAGAAATAAAATATATTTATCTCTCAGCTGGTCAATTTGTATCTATTGTAGTATAGTTCATCTTGATAATAAAGAGCACCTTTTAGGGCAATCAGATGACCAATCCTGCCATATCAAAGCAAAGAACTGAAGTGGCAAAGATGCAATCCCAACTCCCAGGGAATCTTAATCGTTGCACCTATTACTCAGTAGGTGTAGCTAGTGCCTTTACATGGTACTGTTATTGGCAAGGGGAAACAATACTTGTGATGCTGTCAGCAGTCGCGGACAGGATGCTTTCTCTTCACTTAAACATTATTTGTGGTAAACTCATGAAGGTTCACTGTAACATTGTTGTAAACAGAACAAGAGAGATTGACCTGCCTCCCTCCTTACTCAATAACTTCTATAATACACTTTCTATGCCTTACTCACTGTAATAGAATCAGCCTTCAAGTTAATACTTATAATATCAGGAGATATTGTTGATAAGCATATAAAAAATACAGAAGAGGGTAAACACGGCAACATGCAGGACAATCCTTAATTTGATGCCAAATAATAGTTCCTTCGGATTTTTTTTCAACAATACATTCAACAAAACTTGGCAAGTCACATTACGTGAGCTTTGACTAACAGAGATAACATACATAAGTAACCACTTTGCCAGTTAGAGTTTAACTTGTAAAAGTGAATAAACAAATCACTATGATGGTCCACACTAAATTAGTAGTACTGATTTGTGTTTACAAGTCCTAGTTCCTACCAGTACAAAGATTATCTAAGCACTGAGAAGTGAAATGGTCGATTTTAGAACATCAACAACAAATTCTTGCATGGACAATGATATGCGATGAAGCATAATTCAGCAAAGGACAGGGACGAGCAATGGTGTTGGTAACTCTGGAGCCTCCTTGCAGCCCGTGACGTCGTCATTTGAGGAGGAAAGAAAAACTTACTTACCTTGAATTGACCTTGTATAGAACATGCAAGCATTGAACTATAAATTAGACAGAGAACACATCGGTAAATATTGGTGCATGGTCAAAATAATTGTGCGATTGGAGCAGCAAGCGGTCTTGTATAGATTGGAAACATAGAAAGTAGTGCATACCTTCCAAATGGTTAATGCCTAAAACTTTCTAATCCAACAGAATCAACAGAACGCCTGCATTTTTGTGAGCACAAAGAACTGTTGGAAATATGCCCTAGAGGCAATAATAAATTAGTTATTATTATATTTCCTTGTTCATGATAATCGTTTATTATCCATGCTATAATTGTATTGATAGGAAACTCAGATACATGTGTGGGTACATACACAACACCAAGTCCCTAGTAAGCCTCTAGATGACTAGCTCGTTAATCAATAGATGGTTACGGTTTCACGACCATGGACATTGGATGTCATTGATAACGGGATCACATCATTAGGAGAATGATGTGATGGACAAACAATCCTAAGCCTAGCACAAAGATCGTGCCATTATGCTAAAGCTTTTCTAATGTCAAGTATCATTTCCTTAGACCATGAGATTGTGCAACTCTCGGATACCGTAGGAATGCTTTGGGTGTACCAAGCGTCTGGCATGGCTGGGTGGCTATAAAGGTGCATTACTGGTATCTCCGAAAGTGTATGTTGGGTTAGCACGAATCGAGGCGGGATTTGTCACTCCGGTTGGCGGAGAGGTATCTCTGGGCCCACTCGGTAGGACATCATCATAATGTGCACAATGTGACCAAGGGGTTGATCACGGGATGATGTGTTCGGAGCGAGTAAAGAGACTTGCGGTAACAAGATTGAACAAGGTATCGGTATCTGACGATCGAATCTCGGGCAAGTACAATACCGTTAGACAAAGGGAATTGAATCTGGGATTGATTGAGTCCTTGACATCGTGGTTCATCCGATGAGATCATCGTGGAACATGTAGGAACCAACATGGGTATCGAGATCCGCTGTTGGTTATTGGTGGAAAACGTCTCGGTCATGTCTGCGTGGTTCCCGAACCCGTAGGGTCTACACATAAGGTTCGATGGCGCTAGGGTTATAAAGGAAGTTTGTATGTGGTTGCGAATGTTGTTAGGAGTCCGGATGAGATCTGGGACGTCACGAGGAGTTCGGAATGGTCCGGAGGTAAAGATTTATATATGGGAAGTCTGTTTTGGTCACCGAAAAAGTTTGGGTTTTCAGGTAACGTCTGGGACCACCGAGAGGGTCGGTGGTCCCAAGTGGGGCCACCAACCCGGAGGGCTGCATGGGCCAAGTGTGGGAGGAACCATCCCGGTGGGCTGGTGCGCCCACAAGGGCCCAAGGCGCCTAAGGAGAGGAGAGGGCAAACCCTAAGGCGAGATGGGCCTTAGGGCCCATACAGTGCGCCTCCTCTCCCCTCCCACTGGCCGCCACCAGATGGGATTGGGGCTGGCCGCCGCCCTAGGGTGGAACCCTAGAGGCGCAGCCCCTCCTCCGTCTCCTATAAATACTTGAGGCTTGGGGTCTGCCCAAGACATGAGTTTTCCCCCTCTGTGGCGGCGCCGCCCTCTCCTCCTCCTCCTCCTCTCCGCGGTGCTTGGCGAAGCCTGCGGGATGCCACGCTCCTCCATCACCACCACCGTTGTCTTGATCTTTGGATGGAGTCTTCCTCAACCTCTCCCTCTCTCCTTCTGGATCAAGGCTGTAACACCGGGTAATTAAGCTACAGTAATC
>JAHIAM010001482.1:0-77216 GCA_021605205.1 Aegilops longissima
TGGCAGCGATGATGCCGATGAAGACGGCGGCGACGGCAGCAGTGGCCCAGCGTCTGCGGGTAATGTATGACGGCGACATTCGGCTGATCCCTTGTTCTCTGTCATTTCTTCCTGCGCACAAACTTCAGGTAGGCCCTGGGAAACTTGTAGAGCATTTTGAGAGAGGCCCTCACACTACAAAAAAGACACATCCGTGACATTTTGGGCGAGCGAATTTTTTTACGTCATATGCATATGACACTTCTATAGCGATAATTGTGACAAAACCGGTATCATCATAGATGTGGTGGGCTCCTACTTCTATGACAAAAATCATGGCGAAAATGGGCTTTTGTCTGGCGGGTCGGAACATAGCTGCATGACATTCTTTGGGCCGTCCATGATGGAAAAACGTGGTAGAAGAGGGGGAGAAAATTTCGGGTGTTCCGGTTCACGGTGGGAGGTCGGGGGCGGTGATGCGTGTCTCTCATACTACGTCGCGGCGTTAGCTCTAACGAACCGGCGGCGTTGGGCTCTAAATGAACCCGGCGATTACCTTTGCGAGCTACAGCGTTACTAAACCCGGCGATCGATCGATGGCTGTTCGCGAACCCGAGCGGCGATTCGCCGCTGTTCTTTGATGGCGAAGCCGATCGATTGGATGAGCGGTGGCGCTCTTGCGAGCGGTGGATGAGCGGTGAGAGGTGGCGTTGCCTACGGATGAACGGGACCCGTGGTGTGGAGGGCTGGATGAGCGATGAGCGGTGGGGTGGCCGTGGAGTGCGGGTTGAGCGGGACCCGTGGTGTGGAGGCTGGATGAGCGATGAGGCGGTGGAGGGTGCCCGTGGAGGGTGGTTGAGCGATGGCCAGGTGGAGTAGCGTGGTGGAGGCTGGATGAGCGAGGAGCCCGTGGAGGGTGGAGGAGGTCGATGGTAGCCCGTGGGAGGCTGGAGGAGGTGGCGGTGGAGATGAACAATATCCCATGGAGTCCCTTTTGCGATCGCCACACCCCTCCGATGAGCGGGACCCGGTTTGGCCACGTAGGAGGTCCGTTTCGTCCGTTTTGCGATACACGCCCACCCTCTGATCAACAGGACCCCGTTTACCGACCGTGGGAGGTCCGTTTAATCCGTTTTGCGATACACTACACCTCCCGATCAACAGGACACCCGTTTTCGACCGTGGGAGAGTCCGTTTCCTCCGTTTTGCGGTATGCCACACCCCTCCCGATCAACGGGACCCGTTCCGAGCGTGGAGGAGGTCCGTTTCCTTCGTTGTGCTTGATGCGCGGGCCTACGTTTCCATCGCTTTATTCCGTCCAAGGCGGTTGGCTCCCAGCGTTCCGTTGCCTCCCGATGAACAGCGCGCATTCGTTGCCTCCCCATGAACACGCAGCGCATTCCGTTGCCTCCCCGATGAACACGGCGCATTCCGTTGCCTCCCCCCATGAACACGCCGGCGGCGCGATTTCTCCGTTCCGACCCAGCATGTACGAGCCACGGCCGTGCATTTGTCGCGGTATGGGCGTTCGAGACCCTACCCATATGTACTACGTGGCGTATTTTCTTTCTTGCACCCTCACCGATGTGCGTATGTGTACATGCTACGTCTTGGCGCCTCTACATCCACGGTATATATACATTACGTTTGCGACGAGAATGACAGCGCTTCATGCAACCCGACCAGTGGGTCGGTATCGAGCACTTCCTTGCGTCACGAATGTAGCTGGTGGGTCCCGGCAGTCGAGGGACGAATCATTTTTTGCCAGACGCACTTCTGGCGTGCGAAGATGTAGAAGGTGGGTCCCGGCGATCGCGAACCATTTTTTGCGGGCGCACTTCCTTGCGTCGCGAAGGTATCGCTAGTGGGTCCCGATTGGTCGGTAATCGTTTTGTTTTGCCAGGCAGCACTTCCTTGCGTGCGAAGATGTAGTTAGTGGGTCCAGCGATCGAGGAAAGCGTTTTTCGCGAAATCTGATAGCCCGTCGGTGGGTCCCGGTGTCGGATGGAGGAATCATTATTTTTCCGTAATAAGGAGGCACTTCCTTGCTGCTGCCGTGGACCCGGTATTAGCCTCTCGCGTCTGATCCGAGGTCCGATGGAAGTCGTTCCTTGACCACGTTGACCACGCCCGCGCAAAGAGCACCAGGGGCGGTGGGCGGCGGCGAGCCTAGGAAGGGGACGGCGAGGGCAGGGAAAACAGCGGCGATGAAGCCAGCGGAGAGATCACGAGGTTCAGCTGTTTGTTGCGGTGTGTGGCTGCCGTCACGCTTGAGGCTTTGCCAGCGGTGGGAATAGTAAGGGCGATGAGGCCTCATGGCGACCTGGCCTGACAGGGAGGCGGGAGCATGCTTTTCACGACCGGCGCTGCTTTGGGTGGCTGGAGCAACGAACAAGAAGACGAGAAGGTTGAAGAAGCACTACTGACCGTGGATGGACATCATACGGTCCTTTGGAGCTAGAATCGTTCATATTGACTAAAGTTGACAAAGGCCCCGTCGAGTCAACTTAGTAGGCCCTAAGTCAGCCTCCACCATGGTTGGTCCCAGCTAGCGGGGAGTATTCATTTTTGTGCGTAATAAGGAGGCACTTCGGTGGGTCGGTGACAGGCAGGGGAACATTTTTTCATGAGAAATCGCTGGCCGTCCGATGGGTCCCAGCGATCGAGAGAAAGCGTTTTTCGCCAAAATAAGGCCCATCTGGTGGGTCCCTGCTTGTCATGTGGAGGAATAATTATTTTGCTTGGCGTAATAAGGAGGCACTTCCTTGCGGCCACTGGACCCAGTATCGACCTCTCCCGTATAGCACTCTTCCGATGGAAGTCGGTCATTAGCCTCGTTGACCATGCCCGCTGAGAGCACCAGGGCGGTTAGTGCAGACTGACAGCGAGGCCTAGGAAGAGGGCGATCGCGGGCGGGAAGACCAGCGGTGGAAGCCAGCGTGGAGAGGATCTGAGGTTCACTGGTTCGGCTGCGGTGTGAGGCTACCGTCGCCCGCAGAATAACGAGGGGGGGTGTGGGTGAGGCCTTGGCGGCATCACAGCCCGACCCTGGGAGGCGAGGAGCCAGCGACCACGACCGGTCTTTGCTTTGGTAAGTGGAGCAAGAAGACGAGAGGTTGAAGAAGCACTACGGCCCGTTGGATGGACATCGTCACGATCACTGCAGCTAGAATCGTTTATATTGACTAAGTTGACAAAGCCCTTGGTGCGTGTGTCAACTTAGTAGGCCTGACTTCGGTTTGGCGGAGAACATATAGCCCATTTACGATTTGTAAGAATGTACAACCCATTTTTAATTCTAATGGAATTTACTACAGCCCATTTTGGTTTGTTAAAAGTACAACCCAACTTCTAGCTAGGACAACGATTAATAATTTCAAAAACCGCTCAAAACAGAATTAAAAAAATTCCCACATTTTGATGGGATCGAAATATTTTATCCCAAATTTCTAGTCAGTTTAAATATAATTTCAAAAAAAGTTGTATTACGTTAAAATCAATGAAATATTGCAGCATAACAAGTAATGAAATTATAATTTCCAAATTCCAAAAATAATATATTTTCAAACTAATTCGTGTTTGGTGCATAGTAATTGCCCGGTTATTATAATTACATCCCATTTATTATTTCTTAAAGTCCATTTTCTTGTTAAGCCTAATGCATACCTCCTAGGAAACTTTGCAGCCCAATGAAGCGGATAACAAGTTGACCGGATATGTATACTGGCTATACGGCCCGATTGCATTGCTGATGTTGAAAAAAGGCCCGTGTAATGCAGTACAACCCTAACATGGTTACTCAGCCCACATTCAGCGACACGGAAGGCCCAAACAAGGCATATGTATAACTTTTGAAGTCACTAAGCTCAGTTAATAACTTAAGAAAAAAGTTAGATTACAGTGGAACCTAATTAAAAGCTGTCACGAGCAAATAAATAATTCAATGGGTCCCACTTGTACGTGTGTGTGTGTTTGTGTGTGTGTGTGAGAGAGAGAGAGAGAGAGAGAGATAGAGAGAGAAGAGACCCATCGGTCGATGCTCGTAAATACATCTTTCAGCCATATGCATTGCTGATGCTTAGTAAAAACTTATATAGTTGACACAATCATATAGAACATCATAGCACACTGAACTTGCATACAAAAATTTCACACAGGCGGCACAATCAAGATGGAAGCAGTGGATCGCTACGGGAAGGGATATGTTGAAACCAACGAAGTCGTACATAATGGTTCATCGTCTTTATAAATGATGGAAATATCTTGAATGTTGTGCAAAGAAAAGCAGACAGACAACACAATAAGTTCGCTAGCACATTAATTTGATACAACCCTTTCTAAAAAAAGTCGGTACAAAATTAGAACAGGTCACAATCAAATGTCTTGGCATATCGATTGCTTGGACCCATAGCTCGGATTTAACTAGTACTATCGACAAGATTCAGTTGTTACCTCAAATTAGAGCACATCCGGGCAGCCAGCCCTGCCTCTTCTCCCAAAGAAGCGTGGCCTCCGCCCGTTGCGATGGAGTAGGCCTGTGCCATCCATCGTTCCGAGCAACACGAGGAAAGTCCGGCGTTGACTCTGTAATGGGCGTCGTCGTCGAACCCTAGCACCAACAGCGGCGGCAGGACTTCGATTGATGGATTGACCACTTCTTGACATGCACGAACACTCGATGCAGGTACATCCTACGACATGGTCATGGCGGCCTTGGTGGCGGCGAATAGTACAACCCGGTTCTGCCGGTATCTCAACACCAATCACCTTGGTATGGTGGGCGACTTCTTCATCCATGCCATAACCGTGAGCCCGGCTATGCGGAGGAACAAACATATACGAGCTCACCTCCAAGGTCGTTGATAAGCTCGTTCATGGACTCCTGTTCCAAGCCGCGTCGAGGCATGCGTGGAAGGTAAGCTTTGTTAAAAACTCAAGCTCGGAGGGCACGAGGCCCCATCACAGGTGCCACCGATCAAAGCTCACCGGTAGCGCCATCGCAGAAAAAAAGCGGGAAGATTCAAACACACATTGCGGTAGAAAGTTGTCGAAACGGCGAAGAAATCAGCGGTGGCGGACGAGACTTGACGAGCAAGTCACTTATTTGGATGCGTCGCAATGCCAAAACATTGACAAGGTTATGCGGCAAGGCGGAGGCGATCGCCATTGATGGTTACCATCGGCACTTTGCTGATGCAAACTGGTCGTCAAGCACCGCCATGCCACTATTGGCGACATCACGCATGGCGACGAAGAAGGCGGGGCGGACCTCGGGATCTCGGCTCGGAGATCCGTGTTGACCGGCGACATGATAGTGCACTTGAGTACAGGGGGGTATAGGAGGATTTGGGGCGGGTAGGAATCGAGATTCGGAGGTGGGGAGGGCGAAGGCTGGGGATGAAAAGGTAGCATGAATTTCAACCGCCGCGCCAATATGCCCTCGGCATAGCTATGCGAAAACACCAGTGGCGCCCGCATGTCCGACCTAAGTCCTTATTCTTTCTTTTTTGGAGAGCCCGGCCTTTTTTCAGGATCTTTTGAGAGCCCGGCACGAGAGTCATAATTGACCTGTTTGGCATTGCGTTACTACTTGGCCCATATTCAACGACACCTCCTTGGCCCAAACAAGTGTACATCATTGAAAGAAAGTGGGCTCAAATTATATAACAGAAAAAAGGAGATATACTCTGAACAACTTTGGAGAATGGTGATGCCTCATTTAGCCCACAGTAGTTGAGACAATAAACGATTTGAAACAACGATATATACAACATTCAAAACGACTAGTGACTACTACTAACATAAACACAAGACATGATAGTTCATAAGAGTCTTGCTACACCACTAAAAAGCAGCACCCATCTGCGGCGCTTTCAGGACTCTCGTGATCTGAGCGAGAATGACATTCTAAGCGAAGCAACTATTACATACAAAAGTGACATAGGCGAGGATGACCAAATGACAAGGAATATGCATAACAAAAGAAAGAACTACCCATCCGAGAACCAGCGGTAAAGACAACAAAGTCATTGAAGAGATGATCAACACCATCATAATTTGCAGCCCGCTTCGGCGACCGGTGATCGGAGACACTAGTACTCCACCCTTCGATGCAACAGCCCAATTACCTATCAACCTGAAGGCTTGAACCATATCACTACACATCGTAATTGAGACATCAAGGTGTCGGTGTACTAGAGTAAGAGGTACCCTAGTACCCGAACTTCGTGCTGCAGACAGTTACCAGCACCTTACGAACTCGGGCGGCCTGATGGCCGCCAAGATCCACAGCGGCTCCCTTGGAGCCATTCAAAACTAAGCAGTCAAGACCCGGCAAGAGGCTTGCCGGAAAGATACTCGGGGCATAAAACAAGGCCCGGCAAGAGGAGCTTGCGGGGAAGGCTTGGCGCTGAACCCCAAAGCGCGACAAAGGTTCCCTTGTGACAAAGGCGCTGCGAGCGGGCGACCTCTTCATCTCGCTCCAGCTCACCCGCCAGCGTGTCACCACAGGGGCTCTCCCAGGGCAGCATGTCGTGAGCTCTTGCAGCCGGAGAGTAGCGACAAGCAGCGGTGACAAGCCACCATCGTGGCGGACGGGCGCCTAGCAATTACACATTACCTTTGTTGAGGCGACCGTGGCGGGCATTGATGACTCTTGTCCCTTGCCGTCGAGTTAGGTGTGAATTCTTGTACCTTTGTACATAGCGGTGTACCAACCTAGGTTATTACCATTGTAACCTTTGACTACTTGCCATATGTGGTAACCCCTTGAGCCTATAAAAGGAGGGCCGAGGGCAACGTAGAAGGGGTTCGGGTTCCGGTTAGGTTCGATTCGGCTGGGTCTCTAGTCTAGCTCCAGCTTAGTTCATCACACTCAAGCTAGGTTTTGTAGCTCGCATCGCTCCCTAGCAAGAACACCAGATAATCCACAAAGCAGCAGTAGGAGTATTATCTCTCCGGAGAGCTCGAAGCTGGGTAAAAACCCTCTCGTGCGCACCGCCTCGACCCGCTCTTTGTGCGGTCTTCGCCCCCTCCGAACCACAAAGGGACCCAGGTCCGTGGGTGCTCGTGAGGCACGACCAGCTCTTCACCCCGACATCTTTGGCGCGCCCGGTAAAGGCGTCGGCGCTATGTGAACCCGGTCCGGTGGTCGCACTTTTAATTCCATCGGCGTCTTCATCGACATGGCGCGAAGAAAAGCCTTCGGCAGCAGCTGAGCCGTCGCGTCGAACCACCACCACCGAAAGCCGTCGGCGGTAGAAGCTGTGGCGGAGGACGGCATCATCGAAGAGCCCGATGCCGCCAGGTCCAAGGACAACTTGCGGCGCGGCGTCGGCGTCGAGTCTGTCGCGTCCTTCGCCGAGGCGCAGGACGGACAGCGCCATAAATACCAGCGGCACCATCGCTCATTGGATCAAAGGCCAAGCGGAGGATCCGAGGCCCTCGGGACCGCATGCGCCTCGGCATGCGATGCGAGTGGAAATGCGAGACCCTGGGGCGGGATGCTGCTCCTCCTAACGGTTAGGAGTCGAGCATATCCGTTCTTAGCTCCGTCGCATGCCGCCAACCACACCGGAAGCCTTGGCAAAACTCAACTGCTCCTAGATTACCCTCAACGGCCGATAAAGGTCGACGAATGGAAGGCCACAATTCAAGTCTCATCGGTTTACGCCAGCGGCGTCCCACGACAACCAAGTGCTTCACGGCGCGGCAGGCGACAAAGCGCGAGCGATGGTGGCGAACTGCGAAGTGCACCACCGTACACTCCCCTTCGAAGGCCAAGATCGCCCGACTGGCGGATCCACCTCGGCAGCGACTCCCGGCGTCGTCGGATCCACAGCTTCGTCGCGACCAACGCCAAATTCTTGAGGCGGCAAAGAAAGAGGGCTTCGAACCCGAATCGGCGCCCGAAGAGAAGCGCGCCGACAATCGACCAACAGCGCGCGGGCCCCCGTCGATATGCATGCGCCCGAGAGAACGGGCGACTTGCCGTCTGTGATGGGTTGCCTCGTTCACTTTCGTGAGCTGCGGCAAGTCGGTGGCCGACAAGAAGAACTTCAAACCAGATGTGCGGAGAAATGCGGCGGCGGGGACACATCCATCGGAGTTCCTCGGCATCTACACCATCGCGGTGCGGAGCTGCGGGGGGCGATCACGACAAGATCCTCGCCAACTACTTCCCTTGGTGCTCAAGCCAAGCGTCGGATCTTGGCTCATGCACTTGCGGATAGCTCTATTTCTTCTTGGGCAGATTTGTGCCACCGGTTTGTTAGGCGCCTTCACGGTGACCACAAGCCTCACGGACGGAGAGTGATCTCCACCTACTTGCCCGGAAGGAGGAGTCTCTGCGCAAGTTCATCCGAGATTCAGTCTAGTGCACTATAACATCGGGCGTCCACCCTGCTGCGGTGATTAGTGCATTCCATCAGAATGTGCGAAATCGCGGGATGAGGAGAGATGGCGATCTGCAAAGTGAAAGGCGTCGGCAAGCTCTACACCTGGCGACAAGTGTGCCTGTGAAGAAGGAAGAAGGCTCCGGGAGAGAGTGTGGGAGCAGAGTCGTGATGAGGGACCGCCCGGCAAGGAATAGCCGTGGCGGAACAACAAGGAGGAAGAAAAACCAAGAAGTACTAGTTGTCGAGCGGTCCGGCAAGGATGGTGCCGCCAACCAAGCCAAGGCGGTGGCTCGGCAAGGAGGTTGCCGTTGACACCGACCGCCAAGCTGTGGCGGCCGCCGACAAGCTGGCAGCTCAACAAGCGATCTTGTAAAATTCACGCACTTATGATCTCGAGCTGCAAGAAAGTCGAGCAGCTTGTTGAGCTAAAAAGCTGAATCTGAGTGGCGAGACAAAGAAAGCCCAAGAAGGTGCAGGTGCAGCAAGTAAGAAGAGGCAATGGCGGGGGGGGGCCTTGCGGCAAGGCTAAGCAGCGACAAGGAGACAGACCTCCCGTGGCGCGACAAAGAAGAAGATGAAGATGAAGATGGCGAGGACTATGAAGATGATGAAGTTGATGAGCGGGAGTTTCAAAAGGCAACAGAGGTCCTTTGCATCGGCGGTGGTGCGTCTCTGCACCTCACACGCCAACTAAAGCAATGGATCGTGAGGTCAATGCGGCAGAACCATCCATAGAGTCACGCAAACCTCGAAGTGGTCCGGCTGCGCCCATCATCTTTGACATTGAGGATCACCCCGATCGCATCACTGCGGTCGGTGCTTGCCGATGTTGGTCTCACCAACCATCCGCAACCTCAAGGTCACAAAGATGCTGGTTGGCGAGGGCGGCCTGAATTTGATCTCCTCCACGGTGCTCGAAACTTCAAATCCACGACAATGAGCTCGAAGAAAGCTGGTACTTTCAAGGAATCAACCCAGGAAGGAGCAAGCCCAAGGGAAGATCTGCTTGCGGTAACCTTGGCGGTGAGCTCAACTTCAGAAGCTGAGAGGTCACGTTAAGCGTCGCCGATTTCCCATTACCCTACAATGGCATACTTGGCGTCCGGCACTCGCCAAGTTCATGGCTGCCTCTCACTATGCATACAACCTACTCAAGATGCCCGGCCCGATAAGTGTCATTTCTGTCCACGGCGACAAGAAGGATGCACTTATCTCGCCGACAAGATTACGGGATGCAGCAGCCGCCACGGATAGCAAACCACTTACATTTGGAGCTCTCGAGGCGAAGAAGAAGACCACCATGCCCGGCAAGAGCTCATTGCCCCTCCGACAAGCGCACCTCTTGGTCTGCGCTACCGTCGAGGCCGCACCATCGAGCTCCACCGGCAAGTGCAACAAGACAATGGCAGCTCCGCCAAAGACCAGAAGGTGCCGCCAAGGAGGGCGGCTTGGTGGTACCTACACCATCGGTGCCACGCTTGATCCTAAATAGGAAGGCGAGCTCATTGCTTTCTGCGGGCGAATGTCGATGTGTTTGCATGGCAACCATCGATATCCCGGTGTTCGGGAAAGTAATTGAGCACCACCTGGCTATACTGTCCTCACCTGGACCCGTCAAGCAAAAAGTTAGGAAGCAAGCGGTGGGCGCCAAGAATTCATAGCGAAGAAATCAAGAAATTGGAAGCGGCGGGGCTTGTCGGAGGTCCTCCACCCCGTGGTTGGCCAATCCGGTAGTAATGCATAAGGCTAATGGGAAATGGAGACTTTGTATTGACTTCACGGATGTTAATAAAGCTTGTCCCA
The DNA here is from genome assembly GCA_021605205.1 of Aegilops longissima. Taxonomy (NCBI): domain Eukaryota; kingdom Viridiplantae; phylum Streptophyta; class Magnoliopsida; order Poales; family Poaceae; genus Aegilops; species Aegilops longissima. The sequence goes on from JAHIAM010001482.1 coordinate 10,179, forward strand.
AGGACCCATTTCCCTTGCAGCGTATCGACCAGTTATTGACTCCACGGTGGGTGCGATCTGCTCTCGTTTCTTGATGCATATTCAGGATATCATCAGATCTTCATGGCGAAGAGGATGAAGAAAACGCATTCATCACACCATGTGGCATGTCTGCTTTATCACGGATGCCTTTCGGTTTGAAGAATGCTGGTTCAACCTTTGCAAGGGTAGTCCATGATGCTTTTGGACCCGAGATACGAAATGTAGAAGCCTACATGGATGACATAGTGGTCGAAACAAGAACGACGACTCGATTCAGGATTTGGATGAGGCGTTTGCAAACCTGCGCAAGATCAACCTCAAGCTCAACCCGAGAAGTGCGTGTTTGAGTCCCTTCCGGCAAGCTTCTCGGGTTCTTTATATCTCGAGAGGAATTGAAGCCAATCCAGACAAGATCAAGGCCATTGAGCGGTCGAGGCACCAAAGCGCGTCAAGGGCGTCGGGGAGGCTTGCGGTTGCGTGGCTGCTCTCGGCGAGTTCATCTCTAAATCTGCTTGGCGCATACTGCCGTTTTCAAGATTTTGAAAAAGGCAGGTCAATGAAATGGACTCCGAAGCGGAGGCTGCGCTGCGAGACTTGAAGGATACATCCTCCACTCCAATACTTGTGGCACCTAAACCGCAAGAGAAGTTGCTGCTGTATATAAGCGGCAACCAATCAAATGGTTAGTGCTGCGTTAGTAGCGGAGAGGAGGCGGATGATGAGCGGCAACCGAGGCGAGGTGCGTCCAGCGACAAGCGAGGCCGCCGTCAAGCTCCGGTCCGCGGCAGCGGATCAGCGAGGGTTGCGACAAGATACGGAAGAAGATGGTGCAGCGCCCGGTGTACTTTGTCGGTTCCCTTCTGCGGGGGCTAGATCAAGGTACTCGGTGTCGAAGCTGCTTCGGCCTGCTCATGGCCTCGAGAAAGCTCGCCATTACTTTAAGCACATGAGATAACAGTTGTCACTCGCTTTCCGCTGAAGAGGATTTTGCAAAATCCGAAGCAACGAGCGAGGATTGTTGAGTGGGCCTTTGGAATTGTCAAGATTTGGTCTTAAGTTGAAAGCACTTCAACTATCTGAGCGGGGCATTGGCAGAATTCATAGCGAGTGGGCGTAGCGAGGATGAAGAGATTCGAGGCGAGCATCCCGTCAAGGAGGCAAATAAAGAGTGGCTGATGTACTTTGGCGGTGCCTTCTCGCTGCAAAGCGCCCGGTGCGGCGTCTGCTTATCGCACCCACGGAGAGCACCTCAAGTACATAGTCGGATGCACTTTCCCAAGGAACAAGCAACAAAACAATACGGCGAGTATGAAGGTTTGCTTGCGGTCTTAGGATTCTTTGTGGACCTTGGGATCAAGAAGCTCATTGTCGGGGAGACTCACAACTTGTCGTCCGCCAAGTAAATAAGGATTACCAAAGTCCGTTGATGGAAGCCTCGTCGATGAAGTGAGAAAGCTAGAAGAGCACTTTGAAGGCTGCAAATGGAACACATTCAAAGCCGCGAGAATGATATAGCTGATGGCCTCTCCAAATGTGCGCGCTTAAGTTGCACAATGGAACCAGGGATTTTTGTGCTCAAGCTGACTCAATAACCGTGACACCATCAGCGAGGCGAGCAAGAAGAAAATTGGTTTCGGCGACTACTTTCGGCGAGAGCTCTCGAGGCCGCCGCCAAGAAGGTCCCTAGAACCAATGCAAATATCAGCGAGGAAGCGATGCTGCTCCGACAAACCCTGCAGTTTGTATCGTTGAATCAAACACTCCCGACAAGCTTAGCTCCGGCGAGCAGCGGGGATCATCGAGCTCCGGCGGACCAGCGGGTCCTTGCCGCGAAGGCTGATGGTCCTTGATGGCAGATAAGCCTTTAGTCCTTGTTGCCGAGCCACGAGGCTCCAACATGGGCACAGCGAATCGTCCATTTCCTTGAACGGAGAACTTCGAAGAGCAAGAAGAAAGCGGAAAAAGTAGCCCGGCAGTCAAGTATGTACCAGTTTGTTGACAACATCACATGCAGAAGAAGACTCAGCGGAGTGAAATTGAAGTGTATTTGCGTGAAGATGGGCGAAGCTGTTGGCGAGATACATGGAGGCATATGTGGTCACCACATTGGCGCCAAAACACTTGCCGGCAAAGCTTTCGGCAAGGTTTCTTCGGCGAAGCCCTCCGGGATGCTGCTGCACAAGTAACCAAGTGTGAAGCGTGCGGTTCCATTCAAAATAGATACACCAGCCAGCTCAAGCTCTCGGATGATCCCTTTATCCTGGCCCTTCTCGATGCAGGGGCTCGACATCCTCGGCCCCTTCCCCGAGCTGTCGGGGCTTTGAGTACTTATGCGTCGCAATCGACAAGTTCACAAAGTGGCGGAAGTGGAACGATGAGGAAGGTGACAACCACGATCGGCCGTCAAGTTCTTGGTCAATTGTTTGCCGTTTGGGATTCCTAATCGGATCATCACCGACAACGACACGCGGTTCACGATCGCACCTTCATGCTGTCGCCCAAGATCTTGGCGCCAAGATCTGCTTTGCTTCCGTTGCTCATCCGAAACAGCGGTCAGCGAAGAAAACAAGCAGCTGAAGTGCTGCGAGGACTCAAGACCAGAACTTTCGGCGAGGCTGCGCAAGTGCGGAAGGAACTGGATCGAGGCTGCGGTGGTTCTTTGGTCGATCGGGCGACACCGTCGAGCCCTTTGGCGGACACCCTTTGCTCTAGTCTACGGGCGAGGCAGTTCTCCCCACGGAACTTCGTATCACGGGTCACCTCGAGTGCTACGCTTATGATGAGCTTGAGCAAGAGCAGCTACGACAAGATGAGCGCTGCTCCTCGAGGAAGATCGTCTTGAGCTCTTTATCGAGCTGCTCGTTACCAGCAAGCTTTGCGTCGCTACCATAGCCGCAAAGTTAATGCGGAAGCTTCGAGGAAAGCGACCTTGTTCTTGGTAGCGTTCAATCCGCCAAGAATTCCAACAAGTTGGCCTTGAAGTGGGAAGGCCCTTATCGGGTAAAGCGAGTCACTAGGCCCGGCTGTCCGCCTTGAGACCGAAGAAGGCTTTCGGTGAGCAATTCACGGAACATAGAGCATCTTAGCAAGTTTTACCCATGTAGCGGTTTGCGGAACCCGTTCCGACAACCAACCTAATACAAATCTTGCATTTGTTGCATGTAATCCTTTGTACAAAGCGGTATGAACCCGATGCATCGATAAAGCCTATGGTTGCGCACATTTTGTTAATGCATGCTTTCATAGTCATATATGCATGCGGTTACTAACATCTTATGCAGCACCCACCGATGGCGATCTTGAGCTATTTGGCTCCATAACTCTCTTTTCTCTTATTTCTTCTCAAACAAGAAGAAGGTTCATCCACCCACAAGTTAACAGGGGGAGGAGAGATAACGATGTGGGCCGACAAGCATCGCTCGAGGAACCATCGCCTTGCGGAAAATGGACAACGGAAAAGCTAAGTTGCTAAGTTTAAGCGACCAGTTTTAAATTTTCAAGTTATCTTCCTCGAGCGATAAGTACTTTGTATGGAAAACCTGTGCGGAGGAACCAAATCGTCTGGTCGCACCCTTATTTTGTTTGAGTCCGCTCAACAATTTAAGTGAGCTGCGACTAGTCTGCTTGACGAGGTTGCTTGTCGGTGCGACCCTTCTCGAGGCTGCTGAAGTTCCTTTTCGGCGCTTGGCGGGGGGCACTGCACCGACAAGTTTCCTAAAAGCGTAGGGTAAAAACATACAAGGGAAGAAATCGAGTAAAGGAAATAACAGTGCATTCGATTGCCTAAGATAGTGTATATTACAAAAATAACCTATCGTGGCGCTAGCTAAATTGTTCTCGGAACTGAAATAGCAGCAAAGAGAAGAAAGGTGCTTGGCGTCAAGCCCGGCAAGCTAGAGATGCAGGGGCTCGGCAAACTAGAGTTCTTAGGGGCTGCGGCAAGCCAGGGCTGCCGGAGGCTGCGGTATCAGATAAGCCTTTCGTCCTTTTTCGAACTTCCCTCTTTCATTAAAAACATTCTACTCGGATACAGTCCGTAGAGAGTGAAAAACATGAAAGAGAGGATTACAAGTTCTTAAATGCAGATAAGGCCCGAAGGCTTACGAATTAAAAAGATAAGATGCCCGTAATCCTTTTCTGTCCCTATCTTGAGGAGGTAGGTTGAGGAGGCGGGAAGGGCAAAAAAGCGCCTACGAGCTACTGGGTGCGAAGGCACCAAGAGAACATGCGGGGGCTCTCCGAAGGTTTAGTGAGGGGATGGCGTCGGCGAGCGAGCTCAAAGGCGGGGCGGCGGGCGTCGGCCTGTTGTCGAGGCACTCGCCCTCGTACTCCGGAGTGCGGCCTTGTCGCCATCCCTCTTCCCCTTCCGCAGCCTCCCCATGCCAGCCGCCCAAGGAGGCGACCCGGGGAGTTCAAGGCGCCCGGCGACACGGATGATGGAAGTCGCCCGGTGGCCTTGGCGCCGACAACTAGTCGGGCCCGCTACCCTCGTCGGCGCTGTCGCTCTCCTCCTCGTCCTCTCGCTTGAGGAGGAATCGTCATTGTCGGAGGAGCTATCCCGCAGCACCTCGCCCAGTGCCAAGATCCCGAAGACCTTGGCGGAGAGAGATCACCCTCCATTAACAAAATGGAGGTAAACCCCGCCAGATTGTGGATGCTGGGCGAGCGTCTCCACCCGATCAAGGTACATCACATTAGGGGCTGGGAATCGGCGCGGACTCGCGTACCGCTGATCCCAGCCCCTCATGTGCAACCTTAACGTCTCGGGCGGATCCGACTCCATCGCCATGTGACGGGCTGGAAGCGGAGGCGGCGATGGCGCCAGCGCAGCAGATGAAGAACTTCGCAAGGTGCGTCCCCGTATGGACCGCCCGCGGGGAAAGGAGTCGTCGGCGAGGCGGAGATGGCGCGCCGCCCGCCCGCCTCTTCCCGGCGCCTCGGGCCCGTCCACGGCCTCGCCCGGGGAGGAACCGCCCGGCAGGCGGAGGCGGCACCGCCTCGCCCGCCTCTCCCTCGGGCTCCTCGGCCTCGTCACGACCTCGCCCCTCCCTCTTCCCCTCGCGGCTGGCTCAGCCACCACGGGTGTGGGATTGGGAGGGTGCGATCTCAACTGCAACCCTCGCCGCCATGGCGAAGAACCAAGGTTCCCCTTCTCCATGAGGAATGGGAGAGAGAGGCAGAAGTTGAAAAGAAGGGATGGGAGAGTCACGAGCCTGCCCCCTGCCTCCCTTCTTAAAAAAAGCAAAGTGGGGGCTCGGCCGCCCGCTCGGCGAATGAAGGCACGGGAAGAAGCAGGGAATCGGGGCAGACCTGCTGCCTCACCTCCTGACGGCCCGATTCCCGCTCCCCGCCCGTGACCCAGTGCATAGGAACCACGTGGCGAGCGCAGAGGCGAGGCGGCCAGATGGGCGACCTCACGCCGCCCACTTCACCCTAGCGCCACAATTATCGTGTGCCGTTCTGAGAAAGCAGCGGTGGCGCGTGCCGTTCGTGGGGGCGTGGTGGGTCCAAAGCGAAATGCTTGGCGTAATCAAGGCCACAGCGGCGCCGTGCTTTGTTTTGGGCCTGGCCCATGAGCTTGGCGCCGTGTGTGGCCCAGCCGAGGCTCACAGCCGGTGTACTAGGTAGGGTACCCTAGTACCCCGAACTTCGTCTGCAGACGATTCTGAAACCACGGCGGGCGGCTGATGGCCGCCAAGATCCTGCGGCTCCCTTGGAGCCATTCAAGAACTCAGCAGTCAAGACCCGGCAAGAGGAGCTTGCTGGGAAGGCCACTCGGGCACAAAACAAGGCCCGGCAGAGGAGCTTGCCGGGAAGGCTAGTGGCGCTGAACCCCAAAGCGCGACAAAGGTTCCGCTTGTGACAAAGCGCTTCTTTGGGGAGGCGACCTCTCTTCATCTCGCTCAGCTCACCCGTAGCGTGTCACCACAGGGCTCTCCCAGGGCAGCGTGTCGTGAGCTGCGCAGCCAGCGATAGCGACAACAGCCCGACAAGCCACCATCGTGGCGGACGGGCGCCTGCCAGTCCTGTTACCTTTGTTGAGGCGACCGTGGCGGGCATTGATGACTCTTGTCCCTTGCCGTCGAGTTAGGTGTGAGTTCTTGTACCTTTGTACATAGCGGTGTACCAACCTAGAGTTATTACCATGTAACCTTTGACTACTTGCCATATGTGGTAACCCCTTGAGCCTATAAAAGGAGGGCGAGGGCAGCGTAGAAGGGGTTCGGGTTCGGTTAAGTTCGATTCAATTTGGGTCTCTAGTCTAGCTCCAGACAGTTCATCACCTCAAGCTAGGTTTTGTAGCTCGCGTCGCTCCTAGCAAGAACACGGATAATCCACAAAGCAGCGGTAGGAGTATTATCTCTCAGGAGAGCTCGAAGCTGGGTAAAAACCCTCTCGTGCGCACCGCCTCGGCCCGCTCTTTGTGCGGTCTCCGCCCCCCTCCGAACCACAAAGGGACCCAGGTCCCGCAGGTGCTCGTGGGGCACGACCAGCTCTTCACCCCCGACACAAGGATCAAAGTTAATCCGGATGCCTTTGTCATTCTCACCTTCTTTTGGCTGTAGGCTATATCGTTGACAATCAGGGGAGTTTGCTCCCGAACTCCTAGGGCTCGCCGTGTAGACACTGTTTTCCATAGCAAACAGAGCCTCTCTGCCATCAAGGTCCTTGCCAACGGTGATCTCTTGGTTAATCGGATAATTGAGTCAGAAGCGGAGAGTGTGAACCAAGGCTGTTTACCGCCTCAACTAAAAATCCTAAAGGCCCCAACAAGCTGGTATCCTGCTCATAGGCGTAACAACCTTTGTCCGGATACTCACGTATTACGGTGCTTGTATCTGATGGGGTTTTGCAATATAACTTTTCCGGCTCATGTGTCGAATGATCATCAGTCTTTTATGGGTAAATGCGATCGGCGAGGAACCAGTTGTGCTTCCTGTTTTTGGCAAAGGTGGTGTGATTACAAAGGCGATGCTGTAGGGACCTTTGCATCATATCAAAAAGACAGGCATTGTTAATGTAAGATCAGCATTGTTCGAGAATATGAGTAGGATAATGCAAGAAACAGCATTGATATGTCCTGTTGGGCGGGAGGAAAATACGAGGAAATGTATATTGGGTTCAAAAATATAGAAGTGCCATGCATGGTTATACTCATGTTATCTACAATCGATTCTTCACGAAACTACCATGTCATGCATGTTATGTAATCATGTTACTGTCCTCACAAACAAATTCTTCAAGGTAACTAACAGACCATGCATTGTTATATACTCGTGTTACGTGGGCAAAATTTTGTGAGGATATTATTCTAGCCATTGATTCTTTGAAGAAGCGAATATAGGTATGTACACATAGTAAGCATTGCAGGATTTCACTACTTCCAAATATAGAGTTCTCCATATGCACATTTACTTCCCTAATGTATGGTTAGATGAAACCAACGGTGTGGCATGTTTCTACATCATGAAAATGAGAAACTAACATGGCCATTGATACACACTCATATTTAGTAGTAGTATATAGATTCTTGTAAAATAAGGATAATATCCATATATTCCTAACCGTTTGATTATTCAGGTACAAATTGGCTGTAATGACATGGTCTGTCGCATGAATTAACTCATTCCAAATATAGCTGATTCTGGCGTCTCTAATATATTGCCATAGTTCTACTCAAATTCTGCTCAAGCAGGGATATGCCAATCATCACAAAAGTTCAAAGCAGTGTCATGGCGTCATCATTAACATGAGATGGAAACAACTTACACGCCGTCCCGGCAATATGTTGTGCCATCTGCTTTGTCGATCGCGTAGATGATGCCATTGTGTTCAATAGCATCACGAAGTGTGTATCAGCTTTGGCGATGATCACTGCAAGCGAGTTGTCTCCACTAAAGAAGGCACCGGCGTAAAGATGGCGAGTCCGTGGTCGAACAAGGCAATTAGCTTGAAGTCTGCGTAATTACGCATGTCGTGTGGGCACTTGGCAGATTACAATCTTACGCAAAACAAGGTCCGTCCAAGCGGCGTAGTAATCTAGATGACTTGGACCGTGATGGTAATACTCTATATAATCCAGCGGAGGAAGGATAATCTCATGGGAGATGCGGAAGTTCACGAGCACCAACTTTTTACCTTCTTCTCTGAAGGCAGCCATCGATGGGAGTTCATGCCGACCAGTACATACCTGCCAAGAAGTTTGAGGCGATGGTGATCGGATCGATGTCGAGAAATGATGTCGGCGACACACTACATACTGCAAAAAGTTTGGCTAATGGAGATCGGATTGAAGTCGAGGGCATCATGCGCGCCTCCGTATCATGGTGAGCCAATCTCGCAAGACCAGATAGCAGCAAGCGGGGTGTCTTGAAAAGCTTAGGCCTCGCTTGATGATGGCGTGTGCATGTCCCTCGAGCATGCAGGCAGCCGCGAGGCGGTCAACATATCCATACCACGAACAATAGAGGTCGAGGATGTCCTTTGGGAGATTGCTCAATCGCGGCTCATATGGATGTTCTTGCGGTTCGCGTTCGGCCATGGTGGAGTTTGGAAGGGGCTTGATTTACGGGGAGAAGGATGTCGGTCTTTGGAGGCGGCTAGCGAGGAATAGTGTAATCTTGGGGGGCGAGTGGCGGCGGTACAGAACGCAGTGAGATGGAGCGGAGGCGAGAGAAGGAGATGGAGATGGAGTGGTGCTATGGGAGGCGGAGAGGAGGCGAGGCGGCGCCAATGTCTTGCCTGGCAGCGGTGGTACCTGCAGTGCACAGGTGAGGCTGACTTTGGTAACCCGAACCGCGCCTCGCTGGACTAGTGTCGTAGCGAGGGTGTTGTCACTTCTTTGTGAGGACGGATGAATAGTATTTTGACCATCAAGTGTACCACAGTTGTACTACTACTACTACTACTACTACTACTACTACTACTACTAGTAGGAACATGAGTACTCGATATTGTATAAGCGGAAATAGGTCTCCCGTGCTAGCATGCTGTTCACTTCATCGTTCGGGTATCATCCATATTGCGAGCAAAACCAAATTCGTGCATGCCCAATCAGCATACTGCCGCGATGCATGCGTTGGTGGATTACAGTGCATCAAGGGCGGCATGCAGATCGTTCCACACTTGAGAAGAGGAAAAATGGAAAGGTAGAGCAGCGGCGAAGGAAGAGAACATTGGCTAACAAGGCTGGGAGGGATCGGCGAGGAAGTTAATGCTCACGCCTAAAGGTTTTGGGAAAACCTGATTTTCATAAGGTGACTTATACTCACCTAAGCGGAGGGTATTCCTTAACGAGAGAATGTTGTGTCTCCCACTCACGCGCTAAAAAAAAGCTACGACACATTTTTATCTGTTTGCATAGGTCCCACCTATCGGGAAGGATGAGCACGTTACGAACAGTGCGACTCCTTAGTCTACCCGCATAGCCTTTTCGTTTAGTCTACCTAGCCGTCTAATCAACTGCACACACCACTTCTCCCATTTACTTCTCCGCCGGGAACCGATTAGCCTCGGCTTCTTCACCTCCCCTTCGTCTTCATTTGCATCCAAACCCCACTGCGTTCACAGTGTTTTAACCTCTTTAAATAATCATCTACTACTTTAGTTAGACTAGCCATCTAATCCTAATTCTCCAAACCATAGCCCTCCATTCCAGCGGTTCCAAATGGCAAAAGAGATCGAGATGCAGGTTTTTAGCGTCCAACATGTCCTCGTCAAAGGCTCGATGCGCATAGTTGCCACCGTCACCGTCCACCCAAGGGTTGTTCGGCAGTGGATCAACAATGTATCCAACTCCCTCAAAAAGGTAGAGCGAGGTCATCGGTCTCGGCGCGAGTACCGGGCGTGCCCTTGGGAAGATCCGGTGCACCGCCGTCCTTCAAGCGTGCCTCGAAGATGATGTTTTGGTGTACCACATCATACACTCGCCCTCCATACCAGGTGAGCTTCACGATTTCTTGTCTCGGGAGGGCGTATACTTACGTGGGCAGCCATCGAAGGGACAAGCAGAAGCTGGAGCCGTACAACCTTGATTTGAAAAGCATCGCTGACCTACAAACCAGAATCAAAATTCCTGTAGAAGATTGTGCTAAATAGACACCATCCCTATTCGGCGTAGCAAATTTTGTGCTCGGTACAAATCTTGAGAAGGGTGGCGAGGCGGTGGCATTAAGGTCGTGCGGATGGGAGAATTATCCCTTGATGTCTGGCGGATAAAATATGCTGCCCTCGATGCCCGTGTGAGTTTGAGATAGCTGCAAGGTCCAAAGAGCTTGTTGTTGAAGCCGTCTCCCCGAGAGAATGAGAACAAGAAGAAGAAGAAGAAGAAGAAGAAGAAGAAGAAGAAGAAAAGCTGCACCAGCAGGAGGGCATTATGGATGGATGAACTATTTCCTCTCTTGTAAAAAAATTATTCCCTCTCGGTGTATATTGATATAGATGGACTATTTCGATGGTGTGCATGTCTTTGGAGCAGAGTAGTAGCGTGGGTCCGCTTGACTATAAGGAACTATTTATCGCATATATAGCTTTCTCTGCTACTCCTTCCGGTGATCGGTATGCAGTGCATGTGTCCGTAGACATGACAGCTTGTCCATGGAAGTTCAACTCTCGGCGACCATCACGTTTCATCTCGCGATTCCCAGCGCCTCTCAACCCACGGCACCCGCCCCCGACGTCGCCTCACCCCTCTCGGCCGCACCGCACCTCTGCCTTTGTGTGCATGACATGTGGGCCACCTAAAATCGCGAGCATCAAGTTTCTACCACAGCCACCCTTGATTCCCACGCCGCTCAAACCCATGAAACCACCGTCCCCGACCTGCGGCTCACCCCTCTTGGCCCCACTTGCCCCTCTGCCTTGGGAGCATTACATGTGGACCAGTCACCTATCGGGTCCACATGTTATTGACTCAAGGTAGGTGTAGTAAAGCGCTGAAGCTCGATCAGCGGCCTGAGAGGAAATGTAACTCTTGCGCGAGGGCTTGTGGTGCTCCCCAGCACGAACTCGTGCCAAACTCGAGATTTGTTTCTTTACTATACATACGCATAGCGATTTAATGGACATTGTAATCTCAACATGTGATGGGGAGCTCTAAATTTGAATTTGAAACTTATAAAATGAAAAGATTCAAAAAAATAAAGCTGGGAGAGAGGAGTATATCGTAGGATGTGTCCCATACAAAATAAGTCCCTGGTTTGTCACCTTGAAGATGCGGTTAGAAAGGAGCACAGCGTCTTCCTACTCAAATGCGGCAACAAATCGATCATGAGCGGCATAGTCGCCTTTGACCACCATGTGCAAGGTTCGTGCTATCTTATTCAATCTCACCATGGTTCCATCATACCAATTCATGCGGTGGCCCGTTGCATGGCTGATCCCAATGTTGGACAAAGGTTCTCTGAGGGCAGTGTCACCGTTGTAAATGTTGTGCAAATTGATGTTGGTACCCTCCGTACATATGCAAGCCAATCTCCACTGCTTTTGAGCCTAGCACATGAAACAGTGGGCGGGGGAGAATTAGGAAATGGACACGGAGTAGTCTTTAGAATGCATTTACTATGTGATCAAACTCATCTTACCTGCTCATCGGAGAATCCGTGTGCCCCTCAACGTCGGCATCTCAAGGCGTCAACTTGCAACTTCTGACCACGCCGCCTTTGGAGACCCCAAGGAAACATCCTCGTGCGTTCCACGGAACATCAAGATGCATTTGTATGAGTAGTTTATCTTGTGAGAGAAAAGGATGAGCGAGGAAGGCCTCTAGAGATAGAGATGGACACTACTACTACCAATGTCTTTGGCCCGTGCGTTGCAATGGATCCAAACTAGTAGAATAATACTTGTTCACGTGCTTGAAATATAAACACTCTAGTTTTGATATACATGTGTCGGAACACGACAATTTGTCCATGGAAGTTGAACCACGGCGACCATCATGTTTCTTGTTTCTACTTTGCCACACCCCACGCGATTCCCACGGCGCGCTCCAACCCGGCACGGCGTCCCCGGCGTGGACATGGATCCTCTTACGTGGCTATCAACGCCTTGCCTGCCTTTCCTTGACGGCGGGTGGGACCCGCTTATGGGTCCCACATGTCGATGACGAAATAATAGGATTGTTCGTGCCCTCATCCCTCTCGGCCCCACCGCTCCTCTGCCTTTGTGTGCATGACATGCGGGCGGCTGAGCTCTGGCGACCATCAACTTTCTACCACAGACACACCCGATTGGGCCGGTTTGCTGCTCCGCTCTTGTGCTCGATCCGTACTCCCGCACCATCAATTTTCATCCAGCGGCTGTGACACATTTCGTCCGGGCATCAATCCTCGGTGGAGTACTTATGTACTACGGTAGTACCCGCCGGTGTGGCCATCGCCTCGTAATGCCCGGCCCGGTTGTGGCACCCTCGCCGCAGCCACGCCACCACCGGCGGTTCATCTCGAGCAGTGAGTCGCGAACCACGCCACCACCATGAGAATGACATGTGGGCCAGCCGCATTTAAGGTCCGCATGTCATTGACTCATAGGCGGGCACTAAGCCATTGAAGTTTGGTCCCGTGGGCCCAGAGGAAATGTAACTCCTGCTGCGGGCCTTGTGGTGCTCCTTGATCTGAGCTCGTGCCAAAACTGGAATTTGTTTCTTACTACTACCAACTAGTACTAGTAAGGTACCGTGCATTACGCATGAGATTCAGTGGTTTGTGCATTATGCTTCTACATGTGGAGTTTTACGGATTCTAACATGTGGCAAAATCTGGTGGAATGTAAGGTTAGGCAAGTTTGATTAACTTAGGTGAGTGTTTGGTTCATGCCACACCTTAGGCAAGCCACACTAAGGCCCCACATGACATACACACAAAAAATGTGGCAAGATTCCATTAGGCTTGCCAACTTGTGGCTCTCATTTTGAAGAACTAATAACTTTGCCTAAGCTTAGTTGTGGCAAAGTTAGTCATGAATTAAGTTCAACCATGGAGTCTTCTAGATTATACATGTGGCAGAATCGGTGGATGATATCCAACGGCCGATGGTGCTCGGATTTTCCATCTTTGTACCGTCGGATTGGCTTCATCCAACGACCAACTTTCAAAGTTTTCACACACTATATAGGGGTATAGATATAGATGTGCGGTCCGTTGCAATGGATCCAAAGTATATCTATTTAGTGGAGTGCACTCTAAACACATTATCTATTTATTTTCTCTAACCTTCCGTAGCCATGCAACCAAGCCACATAAGCTTCATGGGTGCCCACATCATATTATTCATACTCGTTGATTGAAAAAAGATAAATCACCCAAAACAAGATCTTCCGTTTTTTGTTCCTCGATGTTGTGCCGTGCGTATCTACTAGTTGTATAGTGGTAGTACTAGTAATATAGTATTAGGAGTACAAACTTGGTACTAGTAGGAGTAGTACTAATCTGGAATGCTCCTACTCTATCAACGAGCCCGTCGACACAAAATTTCTTGGCTTCCGTGCTACAGCTAGATCTTCCCCTTGTTTCTGTTTTCCAACCCGCGGTGAGGCGGGGTGTCGGTTTGCTCAGCGGCGGTCCCACATGAAAGTGAAAATGCTAGGCAACACGCCTTCCCTAAGCTATGTGTCGTCTTGCGGACGGGCCGTGTTGTACTCCGATTCCAGGCGTGTGGGGTGCGGCCTTGAGCATGGCAGGCCTTTTCCTTTACTAGCAATGTGCCCGTGCGTTCGTGGATCCAAAGTAGTAGAATAGTAGTATTTGTTCACAAACTTGAAAGAAATCACTATTGTTTTGATATACTCCTAATATATTACTCCTCCGTACCTAAATATTTGTCTTTTTGAGATTTCAAATGGACTATCACATCGGATTATATAGACATATTCTAGTGTTTCTAGCAAGATGCCTAGCGTTGCACTAAGTTGATGGAAAAGGTAAGCACAACTTATAAATTGACGGATGGAGTACTAGTTACGGTGATGCATATAATTAAGCAAAGGGATTGCACATGTCGGTATTATTTGGAGCGAGAATGCAACAACACAATAAAATTAAGGCCACGATGATGCGATCAGTGGTGGTTCTGAAAGGCAAGAAGAAAGATGGATCGAGTTGTGATCAGATCGAGTTGTCACTTCTGCTTTGTCATTGTTGGGGGAGGGAGAAAAAGGCGTGTCGAGTGTCTTGCGGTGAGCACGAGAGGCACAACTAAGCGTGTGTGTGTGTGTGTGTGTGTGTGTTTGAAGAGGAGTAGATAGATTATTATCAAGATCGATGTGCCACCCTACTCCGTTCGGTGCGGGTAGTGTGTGTGTATGTTTGAGAGAGAATCCAGTCGATAGATTAGTATCAAGATCGAGGTGTCACCCTACTCCTTGGTGCGGGTAGTGTGTGTGTGTGTGTGTGTATGTTTGAGAGAAGCCGGTCGATAGATTAGTATCAAGATCGGTGTCACCCTACTCCTTGGTGTTGGGAAGTGTGGGTGTGTGTGTGGGGGGCGGTGACACTCACATATCTCTACTCTTATAAAAAACAGAGTTGGTGATGATGGTGTTCCTGCCATCCTGCAATATAGGCCATCCGATTTATATCCGACGGACAAGAAGGAAAATATGGCAATTTTGCAAAAGATACCCACACCCCTCTCCGCATTTGCAAATAAGGCATTCCCTCGTTCATCCTTTTCTCCCACAAGATAAACTTCTCATACAAATGCATCTTGATGTTCCGTGCAGCATGGGCATCTTGCTAGTAGGGAGAAGGAGTTTGTGTGACACATATCTAGCTATATTAAGGGATAGGTAGATAGCATATGTGTGAGAGACATTATTATACTTTGAGACATTAGTGGCTGTGGGTGGGGCGGAATTAAAGGGGTGGGCGTGTTAGACATAGAGGCGTGTGTGTTTACGTGTGAGAGACTTGTAGGGCCGGGGTAGAAAGGCGAATTTAACCCTAACGGAGGAGAGAAATACAGAAGTGCGGCGTGTGTGATTCCGATGCCCACGGAAATGAGATATGTATGCGTGTGAGAGAGATTGCACAATTCATTCCGTATCACTATCTAGCGATCGTGGGCGTGCATCGCTTGAACATAAGTCAATATCTACTTCGTATCATGGCCAAAGGTACAATATCGATTCAACGCTATAAAGATTGGACACTCACATATCACATTTTTTCTATTTAAATAAACCTTTTAGTTGTGCATGCCAAAGTTACAGTGATGTTTCTTCAAACAACCAATGTAGCTATCATGTACATGCACCATTGTTACTCTTGCATTCAAATTCATTAGTCTTGGATGATTTAAGTTTCTATTTTGAAGTAATATATGTAATATTCATATATGAATTCAATAGATGCATAATTTATGAAATGGAGCTATGTAATCATATGAGGTAACACTTTTAAGTAGCTAACTACAATATCCATTTCTTTTATGCGCCTCTACACTAACACGTCAATGCATTATGTTTAAAGTAAATAACCAATGGCACTAAATTATCTATTTACGAGAAATACATAGGCTGGCGTTTGATCCTTTTTTGTGAAAGCGCCACTACACCCGTCGATTGGCGGCGCCGTGTGAGCGTCAAGTTATCGGCGCATCATCCGAGTTATTGTCTTTTTACGGGGTGGACTTCACACGGTTATTAGCTCTTGACGCGTGCCCGTGTACACAGTCTAGCATGACCTTCCCTTATACGGTCCAAAATTAGTTGAAGCTGGATCTGAGCGATCCATGGTAACAAAATCTCCGCCTCCTTCTAAAATTTCCGCCACCTTAGTCTTTAGCATGTGAAATCCCCTTTTGTCCTTGGTGCGGAGACCAACAGTTACAATACCGCCCTCATCTACATGATAGGTCGGGGCTGCTTTGGTAACTTCGGTTCCCCCACTACAGCACCCCATTTCCTCTCCCCTCCATAAAAGCGACTAACTCCACAACACGGAGCATCTTACATCACGTCGTCCGTACTTCACGCCCTTTCTCCCTCCCTCTGAAACCCTAGACTGCTCATCCACCGGCGTGCCATAGCCCATTCCTTTGCCGGTGGCGTCCACCTCGCCGGATCTGCCTGCTGCCGCATCTACCCTCCACCTCCCTAGAAACAAGTAGACTGCTCATCCACCTTTGGACCACAGCCCATTCGGTGCCGGCCTTGTCCACGGCGCGGATCTGCCATGGTACTACTCATCAACCGCCGGCGCATCTGCAGCGGCTCATTCGTACTCCCCACGGAGGCAGCCGTCCACACCCGGGCCGCCCAAGCGCCCCGTCGGCGGCCTCTGATCCTCTTCGCCGACACCTTCCTCAACCCTACGGGCAGCCCGCCCGACACCATCGTCAACCCTACGGAGATAGCCGCCTATACCATTCTCAACCCTACAGGGGCGCTTTGCCAACTCACAAGTCCACGGCCTCGAGATCCGCTTCCTCGCACCCTCATCCAACCTCGGAGCAGCTTTTGGCGCCCGTCCACGGCCGCAGATCCGCATCGTCGACACCACCCTTAACCCAACCACGGGCAACCGGCGCCCGTCCATGGCGTAGATCCGCATCGTCGACACCATCCTTAACCCAACCACGGGCAACCGGCGCCCGTCCACGGCCACAGATCCCGTCGTCGACACCATCCTTAACCCAACCACGGAGCAGCTTCACCTCGCCCTCGTCCACGGCCCGCAGATCCGCTTCACCCACGTAGTCCACCCTACGGGCCGCTCCACAAACACCCTACTCGGCGGTTCTAGATCTCCTTACGGACCCGACAGCCTGGCGTCATCACCCTCGGCGTTTCTAACCTGATTCCCACCGTGCGGAAGATGCCAAGCACCGCCACGGCCTAGGTACTTGTCACCTTTAAACCGTCGGCATCACACCCGATGTACTTCAAATATACTAGCCGGTCGCTATTACATGTTATGCAGCTGGAAAAAACTACAAGGACGATGTTTCTTCTGGATCTAACAGCTTGGCCAACCAAGATCCTGGATTGAGGCATTGCTATGATCTTGTAAGCGCGCCTCTCTCTCTTGTATTGTTCTGTGCCTGCCAGCGTGCTTTGCTAGGATTTTCGACCAGTAATCCCTTTGTGCAGACAATGATTACTACTACTGGCTACTAAATTAGATATGTAGATGTCATACATGATACTACCTCGTACCTCCGTTCCTAAATATAAGTCTTTCTAGAGATTCCACTATAGGCTACATACGGATCAAAATGAGTGAATCTACACTCGAAAATGCATCTATATACATCTGTATGTGGTCCATCTTGAATCTCTACAAAGACATATATTTAGGAACAGAAGCGATACATTACACAAAATCGTAGGTGGCATGTAGGAATTCGATTGCACTACATTAGGCTCCCTTAGAGTGCACCTAGTCCGACATCTGAGTCATGGCTGGTTTATGAGTACGCACACAATCGTTAATTGGTGGTTTAAATATGCATAAGGGATATGCAATGTAGTATCATGTAGAGATGTGAAATTAGCCGTGTCAACTTGCAGATAGGGTTACACAATGAAAAAGTACAAGATGTATGTGGCAATTTCATGGAACATCACCAAAAAAGGAGAGGCAGCGGTGAGCCTATACAATGTGCTATGGTACGTCACTCCTCCATTGCAATCATCGTGACATGTTATTTGTATGTCAGTTCTATTAGCCAAGTTTCTTAGGAACAGTTATTATGAGTTATCCTAAGAAAATAAACACCTGTGAATATAAGCTCCATGTAATAAGCCAACCAGTTCTTTTCATTGCGTTTTCAGCTTATATTTGGTATGATCAGTGGAAAGTCTAGATTGCATTATATATTTTTCATTTTGCTGCCCATATGGAAATTAATTTGACTTGCAAACATCACAAATTGAACCCGGTGCAGATAATTAATATGATAGGAAAACAGACCATCACTATTTGCTCAAAATGCAAATACAAAGATACCATCTACTTGGCACAATCTACTTTGGTCAATGTTTTCCATAGAGATCCATTGCCTAATTTAAGCGAAGAGCGCATGACCCACATTTAAATGAAGAACAATTATTTATTGAAATTCGATGGTCCAAGTGGCTGGTTATTATCATATAGCAGCACCACTGAAAGCATCATATAGCAGCATGCAGCTCATAGCAACTCATCATACATGAATGACGATGCAATTCATCATATACCAGCAGACTCATAGCAATTCATCATATAGCAGCAGCGAGGAGCAGCTCATAGCAATTCATCATATAGCAGCAGAGGAGCAGCTCATAGCAATTCATCATATAGCGGCGGCGAAGCGACTTGGCAACTCATCATATAGCAGCGGCAGCAGCTCATAGCAATTCATCATATAGCGATGCAGCAGCTCATAGCAACTCATCATACAGCAGCAGCAGCTCATAGCAATTCATCATATAGCAGCGTGCGAGCAGCTCATAGCAATGCATCATATAGCGGCGGCGAAGCAGCTCATAGCAATGCATCATATAGCAGGCGAAGCAGCTCATAGCAATTCATCGTATAGTGGATCGAGAATGAAAATTTGGCAAAAAATCGGAGGAGATCCTCACCTTGTTGGATGAGCTCATCCTTCAACAACACCTCAAGGCCATGGCACAGGGAGGAGGAGGGAATAAGGTGCCTTACGCGAAGTGTGGCATCAACCGTGGTTGTGCGGCGCCCACGGAGTAGTCGTTGGATGAACCACGAGTGGAGCAGCTCTTTGGAGACCATGAGAATGAGGGTGGCGCCCGGAGGAGCAGCAGGAGATTTGCCCCTACCATGACCATGTAGCCTAGCTGGACATAGCATCGTCGAGACCAGGCGGATGGGACCCGATGGCGACGGCTCATTGGAGGAACCCTAGTCTGCGAGGCGGGGATCGAGTAGAGGAAAGGGAGAGGAGATGCAAGCGGGCAGGGCAATGAATGCTTGCGTGTTTGTTTTTACTTGAGGTCGGGTGTGACAGGCGTCGTGATTGCATTTGAGTGTAATATAGGCGGACAACGAGTCATTTCACTATTCCCTTCCTTCAATTTTAGTGAGGTTCTACCGAAACACCCCCCCTCAAAGCGAAATTAGTTAAGCCCAAGCCCATAACTCAAAAATGACTTCTTTACATCTTTTATGGCTTATTTTGACAATATGCCACGAAAAGCGGAATCGGCGGCCCTTAACCTGCAATTCAATTGTCGTGCAATGATGAATCACTCTGCACTGCTATCTGTACATTTAGGCATCATCATACATGGCATAACCTAATACATGTGCATTCCATTGTAGAATCTGGAATATGCAATGTTTATGTTAGTTCATCGTTGCACATGATGTTTAAATGCCCTTAAATCTGGTCGAGTCAAGTGATGGTCTTTAAGCCTCCTTCTTTGCTTCTTTTCTTGATATGTAAGATTTGCTCACACATCATTCAATTGCTTGTTTGCATCAGCCAGCCATACTAGGACATTTTGCTTTGATTACTTGTTGTTCTTGACCTAACACTCTATGAGCTTGTCAGCGATTTAAACACTAAGGGCTGCTGTAGTGGGGCCTTGTCTAACTCATAGGTGACATAAAGGTTTGGTTGTACACTCTGATGGGCTCTCCAAGAGTACACAGAGATCCAGTTCGAAGGTATGCCTAGTTTTTACATAGTGGAGACATAGTAAATGCTCATTTCATTGTGTGCAAGTGCAAGAGATCGGCATGTTTCATTATGTGGTGTTGTTTTGTTATAATCTCATCCTTTTGTGTTCCTGATGGAAAGTATGCATATTTATCTTCAAGGAGGCGAGTAACTAGTTTGTGTCACCTTGCGGAGGGGTGCAATGAAGATAAGATTGAGGATTTCCAAGTACAAGATGTTAGGAAGGAGCCTTGCAAGAGAAGTAGGAGATCTGTTGAGCCTCTTCAACCTGCTAAGGTAAGTCCTTGTATGCAACTCAACAGTTCAATTCCTTGTTTGTTTCAAGCATAGTTAATTTTCTCTTTTCAATTGCTTTATTTGTCCTCGATTAATGAGATGCCCAAATAATCATGCACGATGTTAATTACTTGTATCACTATTAGTTGACATAATTAAAGGCCTTACCATTTAATTACTCTGCGAAGTGTGCTGAAGCTTTGAAGTCTATTAACCAACTATTATTGCATGAGGCTCACAATCTAGTTTATACTATGCTAATGATTGCATAGTTTTGCACGATGTAGTATGTTTGTATGAAACCCTCTGCTGTTCATTATGCTCCCTAAGACTTTAATTGAAGTGCAGAATGGCCAACTGCTTGCTTACTTATCATAGCGTCTGTCTAAATTTGTAACTTATGCATGTTTTGATTGGGCTAACATCATGCTCCTCTGGTGAGCTAAGAGGATTTCTGTATGCAGGCTGCCAGACTATCTTTTTATAATTTTAAAATATCACTGCTTATGCTTCATGATGTGTAACATTTTTTTAAAGTGGCGTGTAACATTATTGTTAGTCCTGTTTTGCCATGTAGTACAAAATAGTGTCTTGTTAAGCTTCCTTTTGTAACTATATTTTGCCCTAGTCATGTGTACTTACGAAACATTTCAGGATGAAGTGACATCAACACAAAATCTCTGACGGTCGGCATGGCCGTTACCGAATGATTATGGATTGGAATTGGAATGTCTTGATGTTCTCGAGCATCAACTAGAGGTGGCAAGACAAGCGTGTACATGATTGTCAGCGTATAATCAACAAGTTGAGGCTGGACATGCGGTATTAGATCAGGAGTCAAAAATGAAACAAGACACCGAGGTAACCATGAAGGAATTGGAGATTTTCAAGACTGAAATTTGTGCTATCTGAATCCGGCCAATCCTATTTTACGAAGAGATTATAGTTCAAATGGAGTTAAGTTGATGCGCGTCCATGATGTATGAGTTGTATTTGCCCGGTGTATGTAATTTGTTGTTTGTGTATGCTTTATTATCACTGTGCGAACCATAATGCCCGATGGGTATAATCGGCTGTAATTTCTTTATTGTATAGTGTAGGATTATTCTACCTTTCTATGCCTTGATCTCTTTGTTGTATAGTGTATGCTTTTTAGAGGTGATAGTATTGAGTAGGATAATTCTTTGAATATGCTATATCATTCAAACGGGGGCCAACTCGCCCGATCATGGCCCTTCACGGGCGTAGGATCCATGGGCCTTCTCGTCTCGTAGGATCCATGGGCCTTTCGTCTCGTAGGATCCATGGGCCTTCTCGTCTCATAGGATCCATGGGCCTTCTCGTCACGTAGGATCCATGGGCCGCCGACTCATTTATGGGTCTTATGCGTGCCTTTAATGGGCGTGAAGCGGGCCTATAATGGAAATCGTCGTTTTATGGGCTGACCATAACGGGCGTTAATAGGCCGTGTTGGTGATGCTATGAAAATGGCCCAACAGACTAACGGACCACAAAAGGGCCATTGTAACAACAGGCTGAATTTGGCCCTAAGCGAAAATAGCGATGTGGGCGTAAGTAACGAATCTTGCAAATGAGCCCAGAATAAATGGGCCCTCGAAGGCGAAAGTTTACTGGGCTGAAGCATTATGGAATAACGGCCCGTTAATGGGTATAAAGTGTTACTTTGTTCATTATGGGCGTTTCACATGGGCCTTTAATGGGTGTAAATTAATAAACTGTTCATTACGGGCGAGTTTGACGCAGGCGCTAATGGGCCAAAAGTTACAAAGGGCCTCATATGGGCGAAAGGCGTCATGGGCCATACATGGGCGAGAGTAAGCGGGCTGGAATCATATTGGATGGCTCGGATGGCGCTCTGGGCCTAATTCGCATAAGGCGTAGCGGGCCTTGGGTTAGCGGGCGTAAATGGGCTATATGCTAATAGGCCGTTAACGAGGCTTTCCATGGGCGGCCGCCGACTTTGACCAAGTCAAATGGGCGGCCTTTTCACGGGAATGGGCCCTTTGTTGGGCGTGCCACTGTCGGACGTATCATAGGCACCTTATGTCCAATGAGTGGATGACATCATCCCAATGATGAGCCGACCGTGTTTCCTTTAGCCAATGATGATTTTACGTGGAAATCCCCATTGGTCGGGGATGTTAATGGGTTATCGGATCAAAACCCGACCCGATAGCTTAACGGCGTTACATTACGGTGGATGCCACATGTCGGTCACCCTTGGCGAAAGCACTTACGTGGCCCGCGATTTATCGTCATGGAAGTGGACACTTCGTGATGATAATTTTGGTAATGTCATGGAACACTTCTCTGACGACCGCACGGTATGACTATCTTGATTACGTCATAAAATGCGTCATGGATGTACATGCGTGACAAAAGCGCGACCTCTTGTGACAAACACGTATCATCACGGAAGTGTATTTTTTTGTAGTATCATGTAAGCAAATTCGAGTTTTTTACTTTCCCATGCGATGTGAGTTTTGTGCCCTCGTGAACTTTTGAATCCTGATGCGAGTTTTCTGCCTTGGTTTACCTTAGTCAGCGCTAGCTTTGAGCTGGGCTGCGATGTGTCGAGTTCCTGAGAACCTTGCGGAGCTCGTCGCCCCGTCGGAAGGGGCCCCACGAGAGGTGTGCACCAGTTGCAGTGTTAAGCGGCGCTGCTGGCGTGCCTTGCCGATCTGCTTTCGCGAGGCTTCGTGAGGAAAGGCGATGGACACGAGTCCCGGACAAAGCGAGATTGAGAAGGCAGAAATTGCTCAAGCGAGAAAAAGGCTCCCAGCATCAATAAAACTCAGCTTCAACTCAAATCCGGATCCGAGAAAGCAAAGCTACGAAGAGAGATATCAAAGCAAAGGCGCGTTCGGCACCTAGTCTAGTCTTACGGTCTTCAAGTCTTCTCACCGTGTGAGCTAAGTGCTGCCACTAGGCATGGGAGGGAGCCCTAGGGCCTGGGGCCGGCACCCCTGAGACTTCGGGGCGTGTACAACCCCAACTCATTATTACGTGAGAGTGTCACGGGCGGCGAGCTTCACGAGCCTTGGGCCTTCTTCACAGTACCGGCCTTGCTTCATATCACGAGACAAGGCCCGCCTTGCGCCACCTCGACCTCCTCAGGCCGACCCGGTCACGGGGCGACACGAGAGGAGGGAAAAAGGGCATAGCAGTTCCCAGCGACCACAGGTCCTCTGCCGGGGGAAGGGTTGTCGAGGCCTCCCCGACAGAGGGCCTACCTCCGGGTGTCGTCAGACGTCACACACCGTGGGGAGGGGCATTGCTCCTGGCTCCCTCTCGATGGCCCCCAGTGTGTCTCCCTTGTTGGAACAGGTGTTGCCATGCCTGGGTCGTCGATGGACGCTGCAACCTGATTCATCTGTAGTCCATGGTTAGCATAAGCCTGTTCCTGAGAGACTAGTAGTACCCTGTAGTTGCCGTTGCCGGCGCGATCGTTGTGGTTCTCCATTGGTTCTTGGAAGGCTTCGGCTCCTAGAGCCCCCTCTCCCCAATCTTCTCCAATGAATGAGCGAGAGTGTCGTCCTCAGTGCGTGCCATGGTCCATCATCTGCGAGACGCGTGGGCTTCGGGGCCGTCACCGAACACCTACGCCGTGGTGCCCCACGCTCCATGTTGCTCCGCCCATGATGGCGTCTGGGATGACAATCGGCATCCGGCTGGGACCATCTTGAGGCGGCTTGCGCCGATGCTTGTCGAGGCGGCATGGGGAGTTGGAGCCTCCTCGCCGTCGGCCGTGCTGATGTTGATGAAGCCCCGGCGTAGTTGATGGCGGCGCGCGTGGTGATGTTACGCGCGGCGACCTGCGATAACTTGGGGAGGAAGTCGATGGCGAAGGTGGTGCTCCGGCGCCGCTGCGTCCAGCAGCTTCGGCAACACGCTCGGCGCGCGTATCGGCCGCTCTCCATCAGCCTGCATTACGGTAGCTCCTTGCCACCGTGAGTGCCGCCCGCATGTTTGCTTGCTCCGGCCGTGAGTGTGGCGCCGTTCTCTTGGCATGACTTCGCCCGCTCTTGCCCGGCTCGTATTTGCCTTGAGGTGAGGTGGATGGCGCTTTGGCAGCGCTGTCCACGCCCGCGGGGTTTGGCGGTGCTGTGCCGCTTAGGTCTGGTCGAGACCTTCATGGGCGGCGGCGCTGCCCGGCTGGCGAGCTGCCCAGCGGTCGAAGCCGGCCCTTGAATCGCCGGAACATCGTGGTGGGGAGCATCGGAGAAGCTGGTTAGCGGAGAAAAGCTCGGCGCACCTACAGCGGCGCCAAATGTCGGATGTGGGGTTGGGCAAACCCTTAAGGTTCAAACACTAGGGTGTGAAGTCTTTCCCTCCTACCGATCTATGCTCTAGCTTCGCTAAGATCTCGCGGATGAACTTCGATGAACTTCGCAACACGAGAAAGACACGAGGTTTATCTTGGTTGGGACACCGTTGTGGTGTAATACCTTACTCCAGTGTGGTGGTGGTGGATTGCCTCTTGGGCTGATGATGAACAATACAAGGGAAGAACAGCCTCCTGAGGTTGAGGTGTTCTTGTGCTAGTGTAGTTGAGGATGATCTGAACCAGTTCGAGATCAGTTGCCTCCTCTTGTGGTGGCTAGTCCTATTTATAGAGGCCTGGTCCTCTTCCCAAATATCGGCGGGAAGGGAGCCTACAGCAATGAGCAAATTTGAATGGGGACAGCTAGTACAAGCTATCATGACAAAAGTGGTCTTCGCCTACGAAAAGCTCTGGGGTGACGCCGTCTTGGGCTCCACGATGACCTCCGCCTTGCCGTCCTCCTGGTCTTGGTCTCGTTGCACCAATATGGCAACCTTTGCCTGATGCCTCGGTACTCTTCGCTTGCGCTGGCCTCCTTTGCACCAAAGAGGAAATAAGGACGTTGCGTGCACTGGCGCCCGCCTAGCACCCGCCTGGTGCCGTTCGTCATGGCTCACGTCACGAGAGCCTCGTGAGGTTTGCCTCGCCTTGATATCTTCGCTCCTCGTGAGCCTTCCTGGCTAGGCCACTCCAGAGGAGGTCTTGCGTCGTCCGCCTCTCGAGGCTTGGACCCTCGCGAGGGTCTTGGGTGCCTTGTTGATGAAGATGGGCCGTCTGACTGCTTTGTATACGTTGTGGGCCGTGGGCGAGCAAGTCTGGGGACCCCGTTCCCGAGCGCCGACAACCGAAATGAAAGAATGCAATGCTCCCGAATCAAAAAGAACAGACGTTGGGACTGAATTCACTAAAAGGGTACCCATTACAATTTTGTGGTCTCGTCGAGCTTCTTCAACCTTTACATGATTAACATGACCATGACTAAGTGCAGGTGGCTTGGCATTTGGGTTTCTAGGTTGGCGAGCTCATGCCTTTTGATTACATGCGGGGCGGCGTGGTATACGCAGTGCCTGGCTGTCCACACTTGCGGCATAAACCATCATTATGAGGAGGATCTACAACATTGGATTGTTCACCTTGAATCTTTAGCTGTCTCGGCGATGGAAGCAGACGAGGTGCAACATAAGATGGCCTTGGTGTTGGAGCAGGTTGGTGATGAACATTGTGTGGGATCGGACTCGGCGTTTACGGCAGGCTGACTCGAGGATGAGCCAACATCTCGAAACGCATGAGCGACTCCTGGTACTCAGTCAGACCAGTTTCAGTTTGGAAAGCTTGGCTGACAAGCGTCGCAAAGTCTATGCAATCATGAGCAACAAGTGCGAGCTTTATATCGGGACACAGTCCTTCACGGAATTTCTCCTGCTGACGAGCGTCAGTGCAGACGTCATCCGTAACATAGTGGGATAATTCAAGGAATTTCCTCTGATATTCATCCACAGTCATTGTGTCCTATGAGAGTTTGCGGAACTCCTTCTTTTGGTCCATCAGACCTTGAGGGCGTGGCGTGCACGAGAAGGCTACCTAAAATTCCTGCCAAGTGGTTCACGATCTCTGCGGCAGCATACCCAATGGCTTTCCTACCATTGAGCATTTGGACCCTTCAAGTGGAATGTGCAAGGTGACATAAGCTGGCGAGGGGCAACATTAGCGACTCCATCTCAAAGCAGGATGTCCGAAGCCAATCATCGGCATCCATAGGATTGGTGGAGTTCGAAAAATGACTGGTTAAGGCGCACAAATTCTGGCGGTGTTATTGGGGCAGGTTGTTGATGAGCATTACGGTTTGGAAGCTGAGCCATTACTCCGGTCATAAGCGGCGATTCAGCTCAAGCTGCTGCATCATTGCGGCAATATAGGGTGGAGGTGGAGGATGCGTCGACCATCCTGCTAGAAACATCGAGGAGCAGTTTAACAAGGGGTGGAGCGGTGTATGGAGTCATTCATGATGTAACTTGAACAATGAGCAAAAGCGCGGTATGTACAAAGCAGTAGTCGTGGGACATACATATACATATCTGAGCCATTTACGTTGTTAGTATGAGTTGGACAAGAGAATCACCCTAGACATACTAGGCGGCGCTTATTTGGCAGCGCGATGGAAGGATACAACAACGAAACATAGCAAAGGCTACATCCACGTTAGAAAACCACTAGGCGAGGAATCTATAGGGGGCGGGCGGGGTGCCCTCGATAAAAAGGATCACGAGGCCCGTGAACAATGTGAAGCGAGATCCACGGCTCCCAATTCAAGAAAGGCGTAGTACAAATCTCCGGATGGATGTGATCACGAGAACCTAGGATAGAGTTAGCAAAATTATTTAACCGAATAGAAGAGATCGAGTCGAGTATAGACAAAGAATAAAAGATCCTAATACCACCCAATTGTAGCGTGGGCCGTAAGCCACACAGCCATGTTAGTAAATCAGTTTTCAATGACTAGACTCAACTTGGCCAAGGAGTTGGAAGCGGGTTCCTGAGCGATCAACTCGATACCAACTTGGCGCCCCGATTCAATCGCACACTAATCATACACGCAAATGTGTATGATCAAGATCAGGGACTCACGGGAAGATATCACAACACAACTCTAGACACAAATAGAAATAATACAAGCTTCATATTACAAGCCATGGGCCTCGAGGGCTCGAATACATAGCTCGATACACAAGAGTCAGCAGAAGCAACAATATCTACGTACAGGCATAGAGTTAGACAAGACTGTCTTAAGAAGGCTAGCACAAAAGCAACACGATCGAAGAGGCAAGGCCTCTGCACAGGACCTCCTAACTACTCACAGTGGTTGGCGGTCTCCATGTAGTAGTAAGCGACGGGGTGGCATCTAGCTCACAGGATCCACCATCTGGTTGGATCAACGGAAGAAAGAAGGAAGGGGAAAGGGTAGCAAAGCAACCATGAGTACTCATCAAAGTACTGCAAACATCAGATCTATAGTAAGTATGCATTGGTATCAAATGGTAGGGCTGTATCGGTGGACTGAGCTGCGAGAATGCGAGAATAAGTGGCCTATCAAAGACTAGCATCTTCAAGCAGCTCCAAACATCTTGCGGCATGTAGAAGAGAAAAGAATAGCAGTTTAATTCAACAAGCATGTTGTAGCATTAATGCCGGAGATCTTCCTCGACTCCTGCGAGAAAGCAATCCGGGGCCACATATCTCAAGTATCCATTTCTAGTTGTAAAAGATCAGGATATAAGTCTGAACGTCTGTTACCGTGGACACGCCTATTAATAGATAATCTTCCCTGCAGGGGTGCACGATGTTTTTCAACACACTTGATTACTCTGGCCGGACACACTTTTCTGGGTCAATGCCCGGCCTCGGAAGATCAACATGTCGTAGCCCTACCTAGGCTCAACACAGAGGTCCCCGCCGGTCTACATCCTAAGCACTCCGGGGTTTGGGCCCATCGCCTATTGCACTCTGGGTCGTTGTGCGACGAGCCGGGACGAGCACCACCTCATCTTTGGATGGCAGCGGCCCGGCAGACCCACAATCTGAACTAGATGTCGACAAAGCTTGACGATCTTTGCGGCGTTGAGGCCCATAACTATTCTCGCATGGTGGTTAGTGCGTAAAGGCCAAAGGCCAACTCAGAACAAATACCCAAACCATAGTGTATTATTAGCTTGCGGAGATGAGCAAAGACTCACGATAATGTGACCCCGTCGCCCTGTCACGAGGAAATACGGCAAGTGCTAGCCCAGCCCACTCAGAGGCGGTCTGCCTGCCCGGCCATGCCTCGTAACCATCTTGCGGGTGCTCTCCGGGCCCGCCCGACTTTCCCAAAAGTCTCAAGTAAAGTCAAGGTAACCGTGTGTTCAAACATCAAGGGGAAAAACCAAGGAATCACCCTTGGAGGATTCCACTCGATGTAATCATCAAGGTGAACGTAAGAGGAACCACCCTCGAGGTTCACACTTGAGGTGTTGCACAACAAAGCCGTATCAGGAATGGTGAAGGAGGAACCACCCTCGTTGACCCGCGGCGAATAGCTACACTACGAGAGATCTCATCGGGATTGATGTATGAGGTTCCACCCTCGGCACTTTCGATGGTAACTCTGCGAGTCGAGCAACAAAAAGGCGTGATGTGATGTGAGGTGTCGGGCTCTGGTGCGTCGATCATGTTGATCGAGTAAATCGATGATGAAGCGGAAACAAGGACAAGGTGGGGGTCATTGATGGATCACTAACCAACCTATACTAAGCAGTTTAGGATAAGCATGTAAGGTACAATGAGCAGGTTACAAAAGCGGGCTATGCATCGAATAGGAGCAAATAATACAGATAGCAAAATTTAATGCAAGTATGAGAGAATGGAATGGGCGATATCGGGATGATCAAAGGGGGCTTGCACTGGAAGCTCCGCTGAAAGGAAATAAATTAGGTCGTCGGCGTAATCGATCAGGGACATCAACAACAGTCTCGGGTCTACCAAAGAAGAGGGGAAGAAAAAGTAAATACAAGCAAACATGAAGCATGACATGACAATAAGCAGCACTAAGCGTGTTCTAGCAGCGGCACTACGCTTCTGGCGAAGGGGACAACATCCGAGAATGCTTTCCGAAGTTTGGCATTTTAGGATAGATGAAACAGGAGAGGCGGTTGTAGGCTACGCTATGCTAGGGACATGTGACGAGATGAGCGGAGGCGTATTTGGATTAGTCTCTTCATCTGAGCAACTTTCATGTACAAAACTTTTTCTTGAGGTTCTGGGTTATTTTATATGATTTTCTAAAGTTTAGAAGATTTTCTAAAATTTCCTAGAACTAATAATAATTCAAGTTGACCAAGTCAATTTGGCTGGTCAAATGAGGAGGGTGTGGCCCACATGTAAGTGTCATAGGTGCAATTTAATTAGTCTAAACTAAGTGAAACTAGTGGGGCCACATGCCATCTGTACATAGACTACTAATTAACTACTACTAACCTAAACTAGCACTAATAGGGGTGGCCACACACTCAACTCACAAGCTGCGCACACACACAGCACACAGCTGCACACAACATGCAACACACAATGCTAGGGGTTAATTCTGCTTTCTCTTAACAGGAGATAGCATTTTGTGATTTTCATAGGATTTAATCCATGCTTCAAATGAATTTGGTCCAGTGGAGTAAAATGAAGTTTGTCAAGCGTACATTCTTTCCACATAATTTTTATCCACATTAAAGTTTGTTTTGCTGTTGTTTTGCTGCAGTACACATGGGTAGTCAGTGTAGTAGTAGCAAAGCTAGCTACTGCTACAGTAGAATTCAACAGCAGCAGTAGATTCAGCAGAGCAGCAGCGGGTAGCGGCGTGGCATGGTCAGCTTGAGGCAGCGCTTGAGGCAGCGCTAAGCGCCCGGCGCAGCCAGGTGAGGCGGACTGCAGCGGCGGCGGCCAGCGGCGGCGGAGGCGACGAAGCGGTAGCGACCCGCGACAACGAGCGGCTGCGGGCATATGCTCGCGAGGAGCAGCGGCGGCCTTGAAGTGCGTGAGAACGGCAACGGCGAGCGCAGGTTGCGGAGATGAGCCGCGCGAGGCGGAGTCACGGCCGTGGCGGCGGCAAGTCTTGCGGGGCAGCGGGCGACAGCGTGTCGATGGCGCGACGCGGCAGCTGCGTCTAAAGCGGCGATGATGGCGAGTGTGTCTGCGGCTTACGAGGAGGCAAGAGGGAGAGAGGGCTGGGCGGTGCGCTCATCGTGCAGCTCAAGAAGGCGGCGAGTTTAGTAAGCGAGGAGGGGGCCGGGCGGCCCGGCAGCTCTAGCAGCGAAGTCATGGTCGAGTCGTTCGAGGGCGGTCCTCCCGCTGGTTCGAGGCGGAGTTGAAGAAGAGCGGCGCCGCACCTAGGTGACACACTTGCAGGCGGGGGAGCTTAAGGGGCGCATGGGCGCCCGGCGTTCACCTTGACATCGGCTGTGATGCGGTGGATCTGAGGGAGAGGAGAGCATGGGTGGGATAGGGGCGGAGGAGAGGGTGAGTGGGGTGGCAGGGGCGAGTGGGAGACGAGGATACTGAGGGGGGGACGTCTGCCTTATCCCCTCACCGAGGCGTCGCCGGTGAGGTGGTCCGGCTAGGGCTCGCCTATGCGACCAGTCAGAGGCTGGGAAGGGAGGCGACCAGGGAGGTGGGCTGTTGGGTTGGGACGCCCAGGTGGCTAAGGCCAATGGGGCAGGGGATCCCCTTTTTCTTATTTCTTTGCTAATTTTCATTTGTTCTTTTGTTTACTTTTAAAAGTTTCTCTTTTCCCTTTTAATTTTATTTTACTTTTAGTTTTATAAAATATGGTTTTCAACACCACAAATATTCAGGAGTGTTTGCCACACTTTGAACATTTTAGTTTTCAGGTTTGACAAATTTGAATTTTGACTTTAAACTCAGTTTTGAATTTGAATCGTGATTTGGACCAAATGAAGATTAGCAGATAATGTGATGACATGGCATCGTTAGCATGGGATTCTTGTAGCATAATTATCCGGCGTTCTGGCGCCCGGGCTAAGGCCTGCCTGCCTTGGCGTCATGGCAGCCGACCGAGAATACACAGCACCAAGACGGCGCCCCTGAAGCCACAGTGGCGCCAGAAGATGGCCAGGTTTCGCTAGACCTCCTGAGGCTGCGGTTGCCCCAACAGGTGAACCAGCTCCTAAGGTCCCCCGGCCTCGGGGCGTCCAGTCTCGAGGCCTCTAACTCCATCAATACTTCCGCCTTCGCCGTACACCGGTGTACCCGTCCGACCGCAGTCTGCGCGATCTGTGAGTCGCTACCCATGCCACGAAGCTTACGCTTGCGCTTCTCGTGGCCTCGCATAACTGCACCACTACTTCAAGGACACCCCATCAAGGTCGTCTCGGCTTATCCGCTGGGAGGTAACTCAAAGCCCCAACAACTGTGGGGAGGTGCGAGTGGAACATCAATTGCAGGCATTCAGCGGAGTTCAGCACTACCGGGGTCATCAAGGGTGCAGCTTCGCCGATTTTGTGGCGGAGTGGTGGGCTCGGGGCCGAGGCGAGGCGGTGGTCTCTCTCACCGAGGCGAAGCACTAGGCGGCTGGGTCATGTACTTTGACGGTGCCTTCACACATCAGGGCATGGTGGCTGGAGCCGTACTCATCTTGCCCACCCAGGACAAGCTCTACTACGCCGTGCAGCTCTGCTTCCAATGGGGCGAGAAGGTCTCTGTCGGCGTTCTGGGAACGGGGGTCCCCAGACTTGCCTGCCTGCGGTGCATGGCGTGGCTACGCTGCGGGCCGTACATCCCATCTTCATCAACAAGGCATCCAAGATCTTCGTGAGGTCCAAGCCTCATGGCAGACGATGCAAGTAGCCCTAGCAGGCAGGCTCACGAGGCGGAGATATCAAGGCGGGGCAAACCTCACGAGGGACTCGTGGCGTGAGCCATGACGAACGGTGCCAGGCGGGCGCAGTGTCCCATTTCCTCTTTGGTGCTAAGGAGGCATGCACAGACGAAGAGTATCGAGGAATCAGGCAAAGGTTGCCATATTGGTGCAACAAGACCAAGACCAGGAGGACGGCAAGGCGGAGGTCATCGTGGAGCCCAAGACGGCGTCATCCGGTGCTTTTGGCGAACCGCTTTTATGCGGATGGCTTGTACTAGCTGCCCCCCTTCAAATTTGCCCGCTGTTGTTGGCTCCCTTCCCGCTCACCATTTGGGAAGAGGACCGGGGCCTATATAAGTAGAGCTAGCCACCACAGTGAGGCATCGATCTTAGCAGTCCAATCCGATCGAGAGCCTAGCCACAGAACACCTCAAACTCAGGAGGCCGTTCTTCTCTTGTATTGTTCATCATCAGCCAAGAGGCAATCCATCCACCACCACACGGGTAGGGTATTACACCTAGCAGTGGCCCGAACGATATAAACCTTGTGTCTCATACGTGCCGTGAGTTAGTGATGCGTCTGCAAGATCTTAGCGAGCTTGAGCATAGATCGGTAGGAGGGAAAGACTTCGCGCGCACCCCAGTGTTCAAACCTTAAGGGTTAGCCGGAACCCCACATCCGACATTTGGCGCGCCAGGTAGGGGGTGCGCCGGAGCTTCCTTCCGCCAATCTGCACCACACTCCGCCGTACCTCGCTCCCATGGCAGGAGCGCCGCCATCCGCCTCTGCGACCAACACCGGCAGCGGGGAGTCCGGGTACCGAGCCCTGGCTCCGGCCCTGCGGCGAGTGCAGTGGCCGACCAAGTTCAAGCCAGAGATGCCACCGCGCTACGACGGCGCGGCAGATCCGGCGCCATTCCTGCTGGCATACGAGAAGGTCGTCCTTGAAGCCGGAGGCGACGACAAGATCATGGCCAACTGGTTCCCCATGGCCCTCGCCCGGCGAGCAGCGTCTGGCTGTTCAACCTCCGGGATCGCGGTGGCGTCACAGGAAGAACTCCGCAACCTCTTCGCCCGCGCGCTCTGGCGCGCCTGGCGCCTTCCTGCGGTCGCGGCACTGCTGGGCGGCTCCCAAGCGCCGCCTTCAGATCGCCATGTCGAGCTTTTCCTCCATCAGATTGGAGCAGCCTCCAAGCGCCCGGGGGCTCCGCCGGGTTGGGCTTCGCCGGAGGCCGACCTCACCTTCAACTTGGAGGCTCGACGTGGGCGATCTCGTCCTGAGGCGGGTGCTCTCCAGGAAAGGGCTGCATAAGCTGTCACCCATGTGGGCCCGTTTAGGATTGCCCGCGTCTCTAGGCGTGGCACGCAGGACGGGATCCCCATCTAGAACGCCTAGAACATCCAGCACCTTGAAGTTCTACCCATGAAGCAAGGCCACATGCACTGTGTGATTAATACAAAGTAGGGGTCCCTTTTGCACCTTTACTTGTCTTGTGACGATGCAGCCCCACCCCTGGCCACCCTTAGCGGGCAGAGGAAGCAAGACCACAAGACAACGAACAACGCCAAGACAGAAGCATAAAGAAGCGAGAGGGGTGAAGTGGACTCCCCGGCAAGGCCCTTGCAGGGTGACCTCCGTAGCCACAGCAAGAGCCCTTGGGGCAACTTGCCGACACCAGTGAGCCGCCACCCTTGAGCCCAAAGTTCCAACACCATCAATCAAATTGGGACCAAGGCTGGGAGGCACCTCCATGGTGACATGAAGATCTTTGTGAAGATCAGAAGCACACAAGATCAGATGAGAACCAGAAGACGACGATCCTCGGCAAGATCCTTGCCAATGAAACCCGCAAGACCCCCAGCAGGATTCTTGCCGGGGACGACCGCGGTGCCACGGCAAGACCGTTGCCGGGTCCCCGGCAAGACCCTTGCCGAAGACATCCGCGGTGCCGCGACCAGGCCCACATCTGCCAAGATTCCACCGCCGTTCCCATACAGCTGCTAGCCCACCAACTAGGCGAGCACCAGCATGGCGACGTGCGGCCTCTAGACCAACTCAGCAAGCACCTGCGTGGTGGCCATGCAGATCTTCGTGAAGACTCTTCCATCGCACCAACTCAGCAGCCAGCCAGCCGGCGTGGCACTACACGCCTCGTTAGTTCGGACGCGAATCGAAGCTAGGCGAGGCGGAGACAACTAGGACGAGCTTCCTTCTCGTCCCTGATAAAGCAAGAGGGGCACGTCGACAGCGCATTAAATGTGTTTGTCCTGCGGTGCCAGAGGATAGACCCGACCACTGTATAGATTTTCACCTCCTGTGTGCCACTGTGGCTGTCTATAAACGGAGGCCCGCGACATCTGCGAGTATTGGAACTTTTGGACCGGGGCGCTGGTAGCTAGTCCAAGAACACCAGATAAACAGAAACCAGCAGGAGTAGGGTATTACGCATCACTTGCGGCCCGAACATGGATAATCCCCCATCGTTGATCTCTCAATCCCACTCTTTCCACAGCCTCGCGCTAGCCAGCCGTAGCAAAAGGGATTCCTCGTGATCCCGTAGGTGTCGTTTCCCCCGACATCTTTGGCGCGCCAGGTAGGGGGTGCAAGCCGTGGAAATCTGGTTTTGGAGCCGACGCAGCGACTCTTCCATGAGGACGGCTCGAAGTGAGAAGGCGACGTCAATCAACCGCCCTCTGGTGCCATCCGCGTGGCCCCGAAAAGCTAAGTCATGTGAAATTTTGGCTAATTTCATTTGTATAAGTCTGTCTTCCCCGAAAGATCTCATTCCTTGTATGGGAAACCTGCACGGAATGGGACCCTTCCTCTATTAGCAACGCCCTTGTCTCTGTCTCGAGTCCGCTCGACAGTTCATCTGACCGCCCTAAAACGATAAGGTGGCCTACCGCTACCAGCGGCGCTCTTGTCCTATTCGAGTCGCTCGATGGTTCAGCGGCTGCGTTGGCGGCAACAAGGTAACTTGCCCGGCATAGCGCCCGTCCGGCAAGGTGCTGAAATCCATCCTCAAAGCACCACGGCATGGGTTTCTGGCGCCGACAACCTTATCTCAACAAGCGTTGGGTGCAAATATACAAAGAAAGATCTAGTGGGAACATAGCATGCGTGATATTAAAGTATTGCAGAGTTATATTACATCGAATAATCGTTGCGGTTCTAACTTAAGATAAAACTGTCTTGGTCTTGAACTTGCAGCGACGATGAGAAACGGGGTGCCTAATCCTGGCGCTGGCCCTCTATCCTCTGAACTCCGCCGAGGCGGCTGATGATGGGCTCGATATGCTCCTCGAGCGCCGCGAGGTCCACGTCCTCCGGCAAGCTCTCCAGTGCGGCGTCGAAGTCGAGGTTGGGGTTCCAGTACGCCACCTTGGTGAGCACCTTGGTCAGGATGCCCCGGCAGAGCTTCCGTGCCTCATTGGCTAGAGAGGTCGCTCTGTTGGAGCGGAACTGCTCCAGGGCTCCAAGAACACCCTCGAAGAACTGGGTCAATTTGGCGTTGGGACTCACGTTCGGCTCCGGGACGTACCTCTCATTTGGCATCCCCATGGCCGCCAGCTTCGTGGTGATCCTGCCGGCAACGTCGGCGAGGCGGCTGATCCAGAGGTTTTATCCCTTCATGTAATCCTCGTGGTTGGTAGCGTCATTCCTCCGCAGCTGCCTCTCCTTCTCCAGGTCCTTGGTCAGGGTCTCTTCCCGGGCCCTGGCCTCCGAAAGCGTCCCCTCAAGACCCCCCAACTTTAGCTTTAGGTCTTTGATGGAGTCATTGGCCTTGGAGAGCTGCTCAGCCTTGCCGAGGACGGCGGCCTGCGCCTCCACCAAGGCGTCGTTGAGCATGTCCTTCTCCTTCGCCACCTCTAGGGCCTGGCTCTTCGGGACATCCCGCTCCACCCCCAGCTCCTTCACCTTGCCGGCATGGACCAAAGCTTGGGCATTGAGCGCCTCCCTGTGCCTCTGCTCCAACTCTTGAGTCGGCGTCGTCTCAACGTATCTATCATTTTGATTGCTCCATGCTATATTATCTACTGTTTTGGATGTTTATGGGCTTTATTTTACACTTTTATATTATTTTTGGGACTAACCTATTGACCCGAGCCAGTGCAGTTCTGTTTTCACCTTGTTTGATGTTTGAAGAAAAGGAATATCGAGCAATTGAAGCGGAATGAACCAAGCTGGAGAAGTTATTTTGGAAGAAATCTACGGAAAAACTTGGAGTGCGTCGGGGAAAAGCAGCGAGCCACAAGGCAGGGGGCGCGCCCTCCCCCCCAGGCGCGCCCTCCACCCTCATGGGCCCCTCGTGGCTCCTCTGACGTACTTCTTTCACCTATATATACCCATATACCCTAAAACTTTCGGGGAATAAGATAGATCGGGAATTTCGCCGCCGCAAGCCTCTGTAGCCACCAAAAGTCAATCGGGACCCTGTTCCAGCACCCTGCTGGACGGGGGAACCCTCACCGGTGGCCATCTTCATCATCCCAGCGCTCTCCGTGATGAGGAGGGAGTAGTTCACCCTCGGGGCTGAGGGTATGTACCAGTAGCTATGTGTTTGATCTCTCTCTCTCTCGTGTTCTTGATTTGGCATGATCTTGATGTATTGCGAGCTTTGCTATTATAGATGGATCTTATGTTTCTTCTCCCCCTCTAATCTCTTGTAATGGATTGAGTTTTCCCTTTGAAGTTATCTTATCGGATTGAGTCTTTAATGATTTGAGAACACTTGATGTATGTCTTGCCGTGTGTATCTGTGGTGACAATGGGATATCACATGATTCACTTGATGTATGTTTTGGTGATCAACTTGCGGGTTCCGCCCATGAACCTATGCATAGGGTTTGGCACACGTTTTCGTCTTGATTCTCCGGTAGATACTTTGGGGCACTCTTTGAGGTTCTATGTGTTGGTTGAATAGATGAATCTGAGATTGCGTGATGCATATCGTATAATCGTACCCACGGATGCTAGAGGTGACATTGGAGTATCTAGGTGACATTAGGGTTTTGGTTGAGTTGTGTCTTAAGGTGTTATTCTAGTACGAACTCTAGGGCTGTTTGTGACACTTATAGGAATAGCCCAACGAATTGATTGAAAAGAATAACTTTGAGGTGGTTTCGTACCCTACCATAATCTCTTCATTTGTTCTCCCCTATTAGTTACTTTGGAGTGACTCTTTGTTGCATGTTGAGGGATAGTTATATGATCCAATTATGTTATTATTGTTGAGAGAACTTGCACTAGTGAAAGTGTGAACCCTAGGCCTTGTTTCCTAGCATTGCAATACCGTTTACGCTCACTTTTATCATTAGTTACCTTGCTGTTTTCATATTTTCAGATTACAAAAATCTATATCTACCATCCATATTGCACTTGTATCACCATCTATTCGACGAACTAGTGCACCTATACAATTTACCATTGTATTGGGTGTGTTGGGGACACAAGAGACTCTTTGTTATTTGGTTGCAGGGTTGCTTGAGAGAGACCATCTTCATCCTCGCCTCCACAGCTTGATAAACCTTAGGTCATCCACTTGAGGAAATTTGCTACTGTCCTACAAACCTCTGCACTTGGAGGCCCAACAATGTCTACAAGAAGAAGGTTGTGTAGTAGACATCAAGCTCTTTTCTGGCGTCGTTGCCGGGAAGGTGAGTGCTTGAAGGTATATCTTTAGATCTTGCAATCGAATCTTTTTTTTTCTTGTTTTAGCACTAGTTTAGTTTATAAAAGAAAACTACAAAAAAATGGAATTGATTTTACCTCATATGCTTCATCTTTTTAATGTCTTTCGTGAAAATGATGGGAAGGAAAATTGTGCTGAAGTTCTAGAAGAAGAATTACATAGAATGTTTGGCACTAAATATTTGAATGATGAGCATGATTGCAATGTTGTTAGTGTGAATTCCTTGAATATCCATGATGCTAATGATATGCAAAGCCACAAGCTTGTGGAAGCTATGTTTGATGAAGATGATATTTTTTGTCCCCCAAGTTTTGATGAGCAAATTTACTATGATGAAAGCATGCCTCCTATCTATGATTATTATTGTGATGACACATATGCTATAAAGAATAATTATAAACATGAAACTTGTCATCTTGATCTTAATTT
The DNA here is from genome assembly GCA_021605205.1 of Aegilops longissima. Taxonomy (NCBI): domain Eukaryota; kingdom Viridiplantae; phylum Streptophyta; class Magnoliopsida; order Poales; family Poaceae; genus Aegilops; species Aegilops longissima. The sequence continues at coordinate 47,981 of JAHIAM010001482.1, forward strand.
TCAATCACATAATAGTTATTTTGTTGAGTTTGCTCCACTACTATTCATGAGAAGAATTTTGCTTATGTGGAGTAGTAAATTTTCTATACAAGTAGATCATGAAAAGAATGCTTTAGGTGATGTTTATATTGTTGAATTCATTCATGACTCTACTTAAAATTATTATGAGGGAGGAATATATGCTAGTAGGAATTGCAATAATATCAAGTTTCCTCTCTATGTGCTTAAAATCTTGAAGTTATGCTTGTTTTACCTTCCTATGCAAGTTGATTATTGTTCCCATAAGTTGTTTGCTCACAAAATCCCCATGCATAGGAAGTGGGTTAGAGTTAAATGTGCTAGTCATATTCTTCATGATGCTCTCTTTATGTTTCAATTCTTATCTTTTATGTGAGCATCATTGAAATCGTCATGCCTAGCTAGGGGCGTTAAACGTTAGCGCTTGTTGGGAGGCAACCCAATTTTATTTTAGTTTCTTGCTTTTTGGTTCTGTTTATAAATAAATAATCCATCTATCTTATGTTTAGATGTTGTTTTATGTTTTAATTAGTGTTTGTGCCAAGTAGAACCTTTGGGAAGACTTGGGTGAAGTCTTTATGAGCATGTTGTAAAAACAGAAACTTTAGCACGAGATTAGCTACAACTTTTTACTGGAGAGTGCTATTTAGTTGATTCTTTTTGCAGATAATTACTAGTTAAATTCCTCAGGTCCACCAATTTATTTTAGAATTTTTGGTGTTCCATAAGTTTGCGTTAGTTACAGATTACTACAGACTGTTCTGTTTTTGGCAGATTCTGTTTTTCGTGTGTTGTTTGCTTATTGTGATGACTCTATGGCTAGTAAAATAGTTTATAAACCATAGGGAAGTTGGAATACAGTAGGTTTAACACCATTATAAATAAATAATTAGTTAATTACAGTACCATGAAGTGGTGTTTTGTTTTCTTTCGCTAACGGAGCTCACGAGATTTCTGTTAAGTTTTGTGTTGTGAAGTTTTCAAGTTTTGGGTAAAGATTTGATGGACTATGGAATAATGAGTGGCAAGAGCCTAAGCTTGGGTATTCCCAAGGCACCCCAAGGTAATATTCAAGGATAACCAAGAGCCTAAGCTTGGGGATGCCCCTGAAGGCATCCCCTCTTTCGTCTTCGTTCATCGGTAACTTTACTTGGAGCTATATTTTTATTCACCACATGATATGTGCTTTGCTTGGAGCGTCATTTTATTTTCTTTAGCTTTGCTTTCTGTTTGAATAAAATACTAAGATCTGAAATTATTAATTGGGAGAGTCTTCGCATAGTTGCATAATTATTCGACTACTCATTGATCTTCACTTATATCTTTCGGAGTAGTTTGTTGTTTGCTCTAGTGCTTCACTTATATCTTTTAGAGCACGGTGGTGGATTTGTTTTATAGAAACTATTGATCTCTCATGCTTAACTTAGATTATTTTGAGAATCTTAAACAGCATGGTAATTGCCTGAATAATCCTAATATGCTAAGCATAAATGATTTGTAAAAATTCTTATGAGTGTTTTGAATGCTAAGAAAAGTTTGATGCTTGATGATTGTTTTGAGATATGGAGGTAGTGATATTAAAGTTGTGCTAGTTCAGTAGTTGTGAATTTGATAAATACTTGTGTTAAAGTTTTTGATTCCGTAGCATGCATTATGGTGAACCGTTATGTGATGAAGTCAGACATGATTTATTTATTGATTGTCTTCCTTATGAGTGGCGGTCGGGGACGACGATGGTTTTTCCTACCAATCTATCCCCTAGGAGCATCGCGTAATACTTTGCTTTTATAACTTGTAGATTTTTGCAATAAGTATGTGAGTTCTTTATGACTAATGTTGAGTCTATGGATTATACGCACTCTTGTTCCTTCCACCATTGCTAGCCTCTCTAATACCGCGCACTTTTCGCCGGTATCATACACCCACCATATACCTTCCTCAAAACAGCCACCATACCTACCTATCATGGCATTTACATAGCCATTCCGAGATATATTGCCATGCAACTTTCCACTGTTCCGTTTATTATGACACGCGTCATCATTGTCATATTGCTTAGCATGATCATGTAGTTGGCATCGTATTTGTGGCAAAGCCACCGTTCATAATTCTTTCATACATGTCACTCATGAGTCATTGCACATCCCGGTACACCGCCAGAGGCATTCATATAGAGTCATATTTTTTCTAAGTATCGAGTTGTAATTGTTGAGTTGTAAGAAAATAAAAGTGTGATGATCATCATTATTAGAGCATTGTCCCAGTGAGGAAAGGATGATGGAGACTATGCTTTCCCCACAAGTCGGGATAAGACTCCGGACGGAAAAAAAAGAAGAGAAAAAAAAGAGGCTATAAAAAAAGAGAAAAGGCCGAAACAAAAAAATGAGAGAAAAAGAGAGAAGGGACAATGCTACTATCCTTTTACCACACTTGTGCTTCAAAGTAGCACCATGATCTTCATGATAGAGAGTTTCCTATGTTGTCACTTTCATATACTAGTGGGAATTTTTCATTATATAACTTGGCTTGTATATTCCAATGATGGGCTTCCTCAAAATGCCCTAGGTCTTCGTGAGCAAGCGAGTTGGATGCACACCCACTTAGTTACTTTTGATGAGCTTTCATACACTTATAGCTCTAGTGCATCCGTTGCATGGCAATCCCTACTCACTCACATTGATATCTATTAATGGGCATCTCCATAGCCCGTTGATACGCCTAGTTGATGTGAGACTATCTTCTCCTTTTTGTCTTCTCCACAACCACCATTCTATTCCACCAATAGTGTTATGTCCATGGCTCACGCTCATGTATTGCGTGAAGATTGAAAAAGTTTGAGAACTTCAAAAGTATGAAACAATTGCTTGGCTTGTCATCGGGGTTGTGCATGATTTAAATACTTTGTGTGGTGAAGATAGAGCATAGCCAGACTATATGATTTTGTAGGGATAGGTTTCTTTGGCCATGTTATTTAGAGAAGACATGATTGCTTTGTTAGTATGCTTGAAGTGTTATTATTTTTATGTCAATATTAAACTTTTGTCTTGAATCTTTCGGATCTGAATATTCATACCACAATTAAGAAGAATTACATTGAAATTATGCCAAGTAGCACTCCGCATCAAAAATTATCTTTTTATCATTTAACTACTCGAGGGGCGAGCGAGGAATTAAGCTTGGGGATGCTAATCGTCTCCAACGTATCTATAATTTTGATTGCTCCATGCTATATTATCTACTGTTTTGGATGTTTATGGGCTTTATTTTACACTTTTATATTATTTTGGGACTAACCTATTGACCCGAGCCAGTGCAGATTCTGTTTTTCCCTTGTTTGATGTTTGAAGAAAAGGAATATCGAGCGAATTAAAGCGGAATGAAACCAACTGGAGAAGTTATTTTTGGAAGGAAAGCTACCGGAAAAACTTGGAGTGCATGCCGGAAAGAAACGAGGGAGCCACGAGGTAGGGGGGCGCGCCCTCCACCCTCGTGGGCACGTCGTGGCTCCCCTGACGTACTTCTTTCACCTATATATACCCATATATCCTAAAACCTTCGGGGAACAGAATAGATCGGGAGTTCCGCTGCCGCAAGCCTCTGTAGCCACCAAAAGTCAATCGGGACCCTGTTTGGCACCCTGGGAGGAACCCTCACCGGTGGCCATCTTCATCATCCGGCGCTCTCCATGGCGAGGAGGAGTAGTTCACCCTCGGGTGCGAGGGTATGTACCGATAGCTATGTGTTTGATCTCTCTCGTGTTCTTGATTTTTGCGATCTTGATGTATCCACGAGCTTTGCTATTATAGTTGGATCTTATGTTTCTTCTCCCCCTCTACTCTCTTGAAATGGATCGAGTTTTCGCTTTGAAGTTATCTTATCGGATTGAGTCTTTAATGATTTGAGAACACTTGATGTATGTCTTGCCGTGCGTATCTATGGTGACAATGGGATCACGTGATTGACTTGATGTATGTTTTTGGTGATCAACTTGCGGTTTCCGCCCATGAACCTATGCATAGGGGTTGGCACACATTTTCGTCTTGATTCTCCGATAGAAACTTTGGGGCACTCTTTGAGGTTCTATGTGTTGGTTGAATAGATGAATCTGAGATTGCGGGATGCATATCGTATAATCATACCCACGGATAATTGAGGTGACATTGGAGTATCTAGGTGACATTAGGGTTTTGGTTGATTTGTGTCTTAAGGTGTTATTCTAGTACGAACTCTAGGGCTGTTTGTGACACTTATAGGAATAGCCCAACGGATTGATTGGAAAGAATAACTTTGAGGTGGTTTCATACCCTACCATAATCTCTTCGTTTGTTCTCCACTATTAGTGACTTTGGAGTGACTCTTTGTTGCATGTTGAGGGATAGTTATATCGTCCAATTATGTTATTATTGTTGAGAGAACTTGCACTAGTGAATGTATGAACCCTAGGCCTTGTTTCCTAGCATTGCAATACAGTTTACGCTCACTTTTATCATTAGTTACCTTGCTGTTTTTATATTTTCAGATTACAAAACCTATATCTACCACCCATATTGCACTTGTATCACCATCTCTTAGCGAACTAGTGCACCTATACAATTTACCATTGTATTGGGTGTGTTGGGGACACAAGAGACTCTTTGTTATTTGGTTGCAGGGTTGCTTGAGAGAGACCATCTTCATCCTACGCCTCCCATGGATTGATAAACCTTAGATCATCCACTTGAGGGAAATTTGCTACTGTCCTACAAACCTCTGCTCTTGGAGGCCCAACAACGTCTACAAGAAGAAGGTTGTGTAGTAGACATCATCCGCTGCGCGACAAGCTTCTCGATCTCCTCATCCTTGCCGCGGAGCGTTGTGGCGAGCGCCCCCTCGCGGGCGGCAAGGTCCTCCTCCTGGGAGTTCAGCAGAGCCTGGTGTTGTTGCCAAGCAGCCTCATCTTTGGCGGCCTACTCCTTCGCTAGCTCCCCGGCCTTTTTGATGTCAGCTTGCTTCAGGAGGTGCTCTTGTTTGCGCTCGGCCAGCTCACCTTGGATCTCCTTCAGTTCCTGGTGGGCGTCGCGGAGCCAGGCTTGCGTCTCAGTGACGCGTTCCTTGAAATCTGCTTCCGCCTGGTCCGCCGCCGCCATCCTGGACTTTTCCTTGTCTAGGCGGGCACGGTGAAGCGCCTGGAGCTTCTGGAAGTTGGCGCTCATGGCCCGAAGGAGCTCCTCCTCCTGGGAACTGCCGCCGCCGGCGCTAGGTTCGTCAACAACCTCAAGCCCGACGGGGGCGAGTACCTCGTCGTCAAACACCTCCCCCTCAGTGGGTGCCCTGGTGCTCGCCGTCCATGGGAGGTGGACGAACAGGCCGTCGCTCACCTTCAGGTACTTGGAAAAGCCGGAGGCAGCGGAGGAGGAAGGTTGGTCGTCGACCACCCCCTCCTCGGTAGGCCCCGTGCTGGCCTCCTCGGCAACAGCCTTGCCGTCCTCCTCGGCAGCGGCCTTGCTGGCCTCCCCGGCAGGCTCCTTGATGGCCTCTCCAGCGGCGCTCTTGGCGGCCTCCTCGGCGGCAATCTTGTTGGCCTCGGCCTCGGCGTCCCTGGCCACCTCCTCGATAATGGTGTCGATATCCTCCCGGTCCGTCGGCGAAGGATCTGGATACCAAGAAGAGAGGATGAGGCAGAGCCAAGGTCAAAATTCAAAGAAGAAGAAGAATAAGAACAAAAACAAACAACTTACCCGCACTAGGCTGGGAAGAAGTGGCGCCCTCCCCGCCAACATTCGTTGCCGAGGCGGGACCATCGGCACCCAGCTCGCCCTTTCCTCCTCCATATGTGTGGGCTCGGTGGTGGATGCCCTTGTCGGGGACGCCCATCTGGGCGGTGTAGTCGAGGGGGGCGGCGTGTTGGGAGTGGCCCTCGGCGGCTCCTCCTGCTGCCGTTCTCCTCCTGCGAACCCGGCAAGGTCAGCGTCAAGAACTCACACCACAAATTTTGTCAATGTAGGAGCAAGTGACGAGCTTACGCTGGGGGCTGGAGCGAGGGCTACGCCGGGGGCTGGTTTCCGGGCTGCTCTCCACCAACACCGGCGTGTTCGGAGTGCCCGCCGTGGGCTTGTCGCCCGTCGAGGCCTTGGCCCTCTTCACCACCCTCTGGGCCAACGTCTCCCTGTCCCTGCAAAGATAAAAACAAGTCAAAAACAGTGGCGCAATCCGAAAGGTCGGGGATGATGAAGAACAGGATGCTTACTCATCCTCCACCTCCTCTTCCGCTGCCTTCCTCTTCCTCCTTGGGCTGAGAGACCCAAGATCAAAGTCGACCTCCGAGCCGACATCTGTGGGAGGAGGGGAAGGGGATGGAGTCTGGCGACGCTTGGACGAAGAAGAGGCGGTCGCCTTCTTCTTCGCCACATGACCTTCACCACCTTCTTAGCCACCATAGCGCTTATGCAGTGCCTGGTGATCTGGGCTGTTGCGCTGCTTGCTGCCGACCCGGACTGGTTCGTGAGCCAGCCCGGTGCAGGACGCATCTCTTCCCTGCGGCCGGGGGATCGTCAACCTCGGCCTCCTCCTCGATCTCCTCCTCGACCACATCTTCAATGGGAGGGGCCCCGGTGTAATAGCCTGGCTTATTAGGGATGATAGACTACTCATATCAATAAGGAATTCCTTCTTTTCCGGGATCCCATTGGACAGAACTCCAAAGTTAAGCGTGCTCGGCTTGGAGTAGTTTGAGGATGGGTGACCGACCGGAAGATTGCTCCGGAGTGCGCCGAGTGAGAACAAAGTCGCTTGAGAAAAGACTAATATTGATCTGTGGGGCGATCTAGATCCGCCGAGAATGCGACCACCGGCGGGTGTGTCGAGGCGTTACAAGTTGGTATCGAGCCGACCCTCGTGGTTACGGATGGTTGCGGACGGTCTTGTGATCATGTTGTTCATGGCGTTTGTGACCCGTCATGGCGCGCGGCATGGCACATGTACGGATTGGATGCCTGACGGTTGTGCCAGAGGAGCGTTCTGTGGCCCGGCGAGGGCGTCGGTTCCTCACAGTGGGGTGTATGTAATAGCCTGGCTTATTAGGGATGATAGACTACTCATATCAATAAGAATTCCTTCTTTTCGGGATCCCATTGGACAGAACTCCAAAGTTAAGCGTGCTCGGCTTGGAGTAGTTTGAGGATGGGTGACCGGCCGAGAAGATTGCTCCGGAGTGCGCCGCAGTGAGGACAAAGTCGCGAAAAGACTAATATTGATCTGTGGGGCGATCTAGATCCCGCCGAGAATGCTGACCACCGGCGGGTGTGTCAGGCGTTACACCAGTGCTTGCGCTGCTGGCCTCCCAGCGAACTCCGCCTTGGGCAGCTCCTTCTCCTCTACAGCTGAGTCGGCCTCATCCTCCACATGGCCAGCGCTGCCGGCCTCCCGGGCAAGCGCCGCCTCCGCCGCCCTGGTGGCAATGTAGTCCAGCTCCTCCTTGGTGGCGTCCTGGACGAGCAGTGGCTCGTCGTGGACGTAAGCCTCCGACAATGTGTCGAAGAACTCCTGCACCTTCTCCGCTGGCGGCTCGGCCCAGGATGGGTCAAGGCTGTGCGTGTTGAAGTACGGCATCATGGCGATGATGGCGGACTGGCGAGAGTTGTTGCTCAGCGGGACCACTCCCACCGGCAACCCGAACAGGGGCCCCTTGATGGCCTTGCCAGCCCTCGCGGCTTTGCCGCTCCTCTCCGCCCGGCTGTCACTGTTCACATCAAGCTGGAAGAGCCTTTGATAGAAATGGGGATGCCCCATCACTGTGATATGTGCTTCAACCCAGGGCGAAGCCTCATGATGTCGGCCGCGTTCCTAAAGAGCCAAGCCAGCCTCCCCTTGTTGTTTAGTGGAGCGATTCAGCGGCGGATGAAATCGACCCCGATCATCTCAAGGGTGAGCCCGTCGTTGGTGAGGTGATGAATCGTGGTGGTGGCGACCGTGAGGTTCTTGTCGTTGACATCGACGTCACCCCAGTCCTTGTGGCGGGCCGGCGGACTCTGGCAAACCCGGCAGAACTCCGGTGGGTCCTTCTCCTCGATCCCTAACCATCGGCCCTGCCACTCCTCCCACCTCTCCTTCTGAGCGCCCTCCAGATACGTCCCCTTCTCCTGGGCCCGTGGGATCCAGGTGACACAGCCGGAGATGGCACCCCCGCCTGAATACGGGGATAGAATTAGTGGCGGAAGAGCGCCCTACTGGGGAGCATTCTGGAGAAGCCCTCGCAGAGATGGGCAAAGAAAGCCATGCACGCCACCGCATTTGGCATGAAATCAAGGAGATGGAAGCCGTAGGTGTGCATGACATCATTGAAAAAAATCAGAAAAAGGGGGCCGAGCCCGCAGGAGAAGTGTCAACGAAGAAGGGGTACCGATTCGGGCCAGCCTTGGCGAAATCGGCGGGGATGATGTGCGTGGCTGGATGCCCCGTCGTCTCCCTCCCCCACTAAGGCCTGAAGTAGTCCCAGAGGTGGACCGCATCGACCATCGAGGGGAAGTAGGCAAGCTGCGTCCGGAGCACCGCCAGCTCGCTCTCCGGCAACTCCTTCTCCCCGGCATCCTCGGCCACTCACTACAAAAAAAAGACACATCCGTGACATTTTGGGCCGAACGATTTTTTTTCTGTCATACATATGACACTTCTATGATGATAATTGTGACAAAACCCGGTATCATCATAGATTTGGTGGGCTCCTACTTCTATGACAAAAAATCATGACAGAAAATGGGCTTTTCATCACAGGCGGGCGGAGCGCGCTGCATGACATTCTTTGGCCGTCCATGCGGAAAAAATCATGGTAGAAGCGAGGGGAGGCAAATTTTTGGGGAGTTGCGGTTTACGGTGGGAGGTCGGGGCGGCGATCGCGTTTCTCGTGCGTGCAGCGTGTGAGCAAGCGTTGGCTCTAACTAAACCAGGCGGCGTTGGGCTCTAGCGAACCCGGCGATTGCCTTTGCGAGGCTCTGGCGTTCTTGAACCCGAGCAATCGATCGATGGTATTAGCTGAACCCGATCGGCGATTCGCCGCTCTGCTGCTAGCGAAGCCGATCGATCTGCCTCTGGGATGAGCGATGGCGTTGCGGGGCGGGGGGTTGGATGAGCGATGGCGGTGGCGTTGCCTCTGGATGAACAAGACCCGTGGTGTGGTGGAGGCTGGATGAGCGATGTAGATGGTGGAGGGTGCCCGTGGAGGGTGGTTGAACAGGACCCGTGGTGTGGAGGGCTGGATCAGCGATGAAGCGATGGAGGGTGGTTGAGCGATGGCGGTGGAGTAGCGCGCGATGGAGGCTGGATGAGCGAGGAGCCGTGGAGGCTGGTGGAGGTCAGCGGTAGCCCGTGGAGGCTGGAGGAGGTCGGCGGTGGAGATGAACGGTATCTCGTGGAGTCCGTTTGTGATGCGCCACCCCTCCCGATGAACAGGACCCCGTTTGGCCGTAGGAGGTCCGTTTAAATCCGTTTTGCGGGACGCCACACCCCTCCCGATCAACGGGACCCTCGTTTACGACCGTGGGAGGTCCGTTTAAATCCGTTTTGCGATGCGCCACACCCTCCCGATCAACAGGACCCTGTTTCGACCGTAGGAGGTCCGTTTCCTCCGTTTTGCGATGCGCCCACCCTCCCGATCAACAAGACCCGTTCGAGCGTGGGAGGTCCGTTTCCTCCGTTGTGCGATGCGCGAGGCCTTGTTTCCATCACTGTTCCGTCCAAGCCCTCCCGATGAACACGACCCGCATTCCGTTCCGACCCAGCGGTTGGCTCCCCATGAACATGGCGGCGGCGTTGTTTCTCCGTTCGACCCAGCCATGTGTATTATGCGCGAGTAGGCGTTGAGACCCTGCCCGTATGTACATACGTGGCTGTATTTTCTTTCTTGCACACTTCGCGCTATGCGTGCGTGTACATGCTACGTGCGGCGCCTCTACTACGACACATGCGGCGCCTCTACTACGACGCGTGCGCGCCTCTACATCGACCGGTATATGCGTACCGTTCGCGACGAGAATAACAACGCTACATGCGCCCGACTAGGTGGGTCCGGTATGCGGGAACTTCCTTACTGCGAAGATGTAGCTGGTGGGTTCCGGCGGTCGAGGAAAATCGTTTTTGCGGGCGCACTTCCTTGCATGCGAAGATGTAGCTGGTGGGTCCCGGCGGTCGGCGAATCATTTTTTGCTCGGACGCACTTCCTTGCGTGCGAAGGTGTAGCTAGTGGGTCGGCTATCGGGAGAAGCGTTTTTTGCAAAATCGGTGGCCCGTCCGATGGGTCCCTATTGTCGGTGGAGGAATCATTATTTTCAGCGTAATAAGGAGGCACTTCCTTGCTGCGGCCGTGGACCCACTGCTAGCCTCTCCACGTCGATCCACGTCCGATGGAAATCGTTCCTTGACCACGTTGACCACGCCGCGTCGAGAACACCGAGGCGGTGGGCGAAGCGAGCCTAGGAAGGGGCGGCGAGCCGGTGAAAACAGCGGTGGGTGCCTGCGGAGAGGAGTATGAGGTTCACTCATTGTTTGTGGTGTGAGGCTGCCGTCGCCCGCGAGGAACTGGCAGCGATGGGTATAGTAGAGGCGGTGAGGCCTCTGCGGCAACCTGACCCGACCACCCGGAGCGAGGAAGCGGCGGCACGGCCGGCGCTGCTGGGCGGTGGAGCAAGAAGACCGAGAGGTTGAAGAAGCACTAGGGCCGTTGGATGGACATCGGACGGTCCTTTGGAGCTAGAATCGTTCATATTGACTAAGTTGACAAAACCCTCCGTCCCGTCAACTTAGTAAGCCCTAAAGTCAGCCTCCACCAAGGTGGGTCCCAGCTAGCGAGGGGTATTCATTTTTGGCGTAATAAAGAGGCACTTCGGTGAGTCGAGGCGACGGCGGGGAACATTTTTAGCGAAATATGGTGGCCCATCCGGTGGGTCCCAGCGGTCGGGGAAGCGTTTTTCATGAAATAAGGTGGCCCGTCCGGTGGGTCCCTGCTGTCAGGTGGAAGAATAATTATTTTGCGCATAATAAGGAGGCACTTCCTTGCGGCGCCGTGGACCCGACTATCAGCCTCTCCACGTCAGTACTCTTCGATGGAAGTCGATCGTTGACCACGTTGACCACGCCGCTCAAGAGCACCAGGCGGTGGGCGATGGCGGCAACAGGAAGGGGCGATGTGGAGCAGGGAAAACATAGCAGTGGAAGCCAGCGGAGAGAATCTGAGGTTCCTTGGTTCGGCTGCGGTGTGAGGCTGCCGTCGCCGTAGAATAACGGGGGGTGTGGGTGAGTGGAGGATGGCACGGCCATCGGTGGGAGTAGTATGGGGCGGTGAGGCCTCCGCGGCAACACTGGCCCGACCCACGGGAGGCGGGAAGCGGCGACACGACCGGTATTGCTTTGGCGGCTGGACCAAGAAGACCGAGAGGTTGAAGAAGCACTACGGCCGTTGGATGGACATCGTCACGGTCCTTTGGAGTTAGAATCGTTTATATTGACTAAGTTGACAAAGCCCTTGAGTGCGCTCCAACTTAGTAGGCCCATAGGTCAGCCTCGAAGCAGTCGCCCTAGATGTCGGGGAGGAATCATTTTTTGGGCGGCGAAGCTAAGAATATCGAGATTAAAGAAGAAGCACGACATCCGTTGGATAGACATCCAACGACCCTTCTACTAGAACCGTGTGTTGACTATAATAAGTTGACAAAGCCTTGCATACGCGTCAACTTATTTTTTTAGGGGACGCGTCACTTAGTAGGCCCACAAGTGTGTGGCAGACAACTTATAGCCCATTTGCATTTTGTAAGAATGTTCAACCCATTTTTGAATTCTAATGGAATCTACAATAGCCCATTTACAGTTTGTTAAAAGTACAACCCATTTTCTAGCTAGGACAACGATTAATAATTCAACCAACCGTTGAAGACAGAATTCAATAAATTTTCCCACATTTTGATGGGATCCGAAATATTTTTATCCCGAAATTTCTAGTCATATTAAATATAAATTTGTATTATGTAAAAATCCAACGAAACATTACTTGCATAACAATGAAAATTTAAGATTTTCAAAATCCATAAATAATATTTTATAAACTAATTTCATGTTTGGTGCATTTTTTATAATTCTTGCCAGTTTTATAATTACATCCCATTTATTATTTTTAAAGCCCATTTTCTGTTAAGCCTAATGCATCCCTCCTAGGAAAGATTTGCAGCGAAGCGGGGTGGAGAATAACAAGTTGACCTTGCACAGGTATTCCTCAAAAAGGCGTATAGCTGGGCTAGCCATTTTCATCTTGAAAAAATTAGTATCTGGGCTGGATATCGGCTTTGGGCTAGGCAGACCCTGACCCCCTTGATTAATACCCTGCTCTCCTCGAACAACAACAAAATCATCGCCAAGAAAAACTCTGCGGTGCTCACGCTGAAAAACACAAATCTTGCTTGAGCTGCTTGGTCCCGGTATCGGCCGCACCTTGTGCAATTCTCTCGTTTATATTGACTACATAGGTTGACAATGGTGTGGGACCGTGATGTCAGGAAACCAGGAGAAAGAAAAAAATAGTTGTACATAATAAGGAGGCACTTGCGTACGTACGGCTATGGCCCTAGTGGGTCTCTAGTGTCATCCAGTCAAAATAAAGTCATCTCTGAATCCTCATGTTCGTTGACCATGTTAACAATGCTCGCGCCACGGCGGCGCAACAACTCAAGGACAGCGGAGAGGGCCTCGCGGGCCCCTCGGAGTCGGATCAGCGCCGCTACTCATTGAGGAAGCGGGATCATCGGACACCTATGAGCACCTTGGCGAGGCGGCATGAAGCGGTAAGGCCGTGCTTGAGAGCTCTGGTTTATTTCAAACCTGTATTAACATACAAGTGTAATTTACTAGTCGCCGGAAACAACACGTAAAATACAGGCGTAATGAAACCGAGGGCCAGTGCGTAAGTAAAACCGATGGAGTTCTGCGTGTAATTTGAGAGACCGGTGTATATTTTACGAGCAACTGCTATATGGGCGACATTACGAGACGATACATGCACGACATCGTATCATGCCATCCATGGGCAAGGCTGAAACAACGACTAACGGCTGGATTAGCAATCGTCAAAGTGTCGTTCGGTGTTTTTATCGTCGATGAAGTACTTCCGATATTTTACTAGTCGAAATCGACCAACCAAGCGCCTTAGCCGAGACCATCTGCTTTAATTTACAAGCGTCCGTTTTACAAGCGGTTTGGGTTGGAAGCAGCGATCAATCACGGCCTAATATCATGAGTTGGTCGGAAGATCATATGGTTTCATGTCTAACCTACCCGACATGTCATATAGGCTATGAATGAAACATCAAGCGATGAACTTCTTACATACGGAAACAATAAAGAGGATGATATTCTTAACAAGCAAACCACGGCATTAGATCGACATGCAAAACAATACGAAGCATTATTCTCAGGAGGCACGGTGAACAGCTCGTGATGCCGCATGCCACAACATTCCAAGCTCAACTTTGCAATCAAACACAAGGCCTGGCATTACATAGACAATATTCAGAACAAACTCTTAAAACAGAAATATCTCAGCATAGTAACTATTTACTTCTAAACTGAACATAGGAATAGGAAAAAACACTCGATGCTGCTCATAGCAAGGGCGTCCCACTCAAAAATATCAAATGCATGTCTTCTGGCTAACATCAATGAGCAAATTTTGACAAGGTTTTCCAATTCCAATATATTAAACTAACGTCTTCTTGCTAACATCAATGATTAAACTTTGACAAGCTTTTCCCATTCAAAATATGTAATGCCTATGATCGTGGAGTCCTGTCGTAGCTTCTTGTACTTGTTTGGGCACTTTTTGCCCGGGTACTCACGTGTTGCTAAATTGCCAATGGTCTCTGCAGACTAGTCATGTCACGGTGTCTAATAATACTCTGTAAAGCTTCTCGGTCATTCATACGTAATGTACATAAGCAGTGATTGCTTCTTTACGCAAAGTGGAATGACCAAGCTGGACCCGATGCATAGCAGTTTGCCTTGGACACATTGGCTCCTTTGTGCAGTTCAACTAAAATCGAAGTTGGAATAAAACCGAGCTTTAATTTTGATATCACATAAGCAATAATAGGTATAAGGAAACAATTCTTGAGAAATAACGGTTGATGACTTGTCTTAATGGGAAACAAAGCGAGGAGAGTAGCAATTCTCCATCGGTGTGATTCATTCATATTGGTGAGACATTATCTTAACAATGCCTTGTTTCAACATGTATAAAAAACGACAAAGCGAGAAAAGTACCATTCCTAAAACAATGCAATGATTCATTTTAACGAGAGACATTATCTTAACAATACCTTGGTTAAACATGTAGAAAGAACTACAAAGCGAGGATAGTACCATTCCTAACAAGTGTTGCAGTTTTGAACTAAGATTGATAGTTAATTAATTACGAGAGTGGCATTGCTTAATTTTACCAGCTACATTAGATTAACGAAAAGCATAAACAGTTCGGGGAGAGTGGGCAACAACAATATGTGCTTCCATCTACTTATAAAGGTGGTGATGCGAGTTTGTTGTAACAAAGCAACAAGCATCATGTTTGGGTTGGTCCCATTTTTGTTCACTGCTTAATGGGAAAAGACAGCAATACAATAGCTTCAATTCAACATTTATTTAAAACAGTACCAATACAAGTAGCACAACATCTCAAATCACACTACACTATCATGTGGATGAAGGCCTGTACTGACCTTTCATGAGAACACCAGGATAAAATACGAATATGCCAACACGAATAGGAAATCCAATCTCGTATTGTGCGGTTACCTTTGAAATCAAGCAAAGTGTTTAGCGTGGCGAAAAGCAAAATGTCATAATAGCAACAAGTTGAATAGATATCCCTGTTTAAACATAGGCAAAAAGGAATCAATTTCTAGCTAATAAAGGAGGATGAAACATGCGGCCACAAAATGGTAATCCGCCAATCCCTAACAAGTGTGCATGATTTTGAAATAAGATTCGAGTAGTTAATTCTAAGAGTGGCATCAATTCTTGGCTTATAAAGGGGTGATGCTGAATTTGTTGTAACAAAGCAACAAGCTTCATATGCAGGTTGGTCCCATTTTGTTCACTACTTAATGGGAAAAGACAGCAATACAATAGCTTCAATTCAACATTGGTTTAAAACAGTACCAAAACAAGTAGCACAACATCTCAATTCCACCAAAATTAAGCAAAGTCACCGGATTGTGACATTCAAGTTGAACTGCACAAAACTTTGTTAAAACATAAGTGTTTGAGTGGCGAAGCAAAATGTCATAATAGCAACAAGTTGAATCGATACCCTGTTTTATGAGAGGCAAAAAGAAACAATTACTTGCCGATAAAGGAGGATGAAACAAGCGGTGATTGAAAGAAGCATCTAACTTAACTTGGATGGAAAACAAAGTAGGATAGTAGCATTTCTAAAGCGGTTGCATTGATTCATATTATGAGACATTCTCTTGAAACAACATTCGTTAAAAATGTAATTTACTTTTAACAATGGCATTGCTTCAATTTTCGGTGGCATTCTTAGATTAACAACAACAAAATAGCTGTATGGGACATGCTAGCACCATGTGCGTCCACGCATAAATGGGTGATCACGAGTATGTAGCCAAGCAGCATATACATGTTTGTCCCATATTTGTTCTCTTTGAACTTTTTCCTATATGAGGCAGCAAATCTAGTCTGCACAAACTACCCGACCCCAGTTTCCTTCCCTTTTCAACAAAGAGATCGGTTCCTTACAGATGTGTGTCTTGGGTTACCCCTTTTCCTTTTCGACCAACAAAGCGGCTGGATAGCAGTCTATACTCGTTTCCTCCTCCTTTCCTCATTGAACCACGTCCTAGATTCATGCTCCACCCCACCGCACCTTTCTTTCCTCTTTTAACCAAGACCTAGATTCGACTACGAGATCGAAAAAGATCCACATGCAGCTAGAAACAGCAGCGATTTCAAAAAAACTTATACCTTAGAATTCGTCGGGATGTGGCAAGGCGTCTGGCGAGGCGGATCTTCCCACACTACGTCTGGCAGCGAGGAAGAAGGGTCGGTGGCCCTCCCTTGGCGCTGGGTGAAAAAGAACAACGCAGCCGGCGGTGGATTGCCTCCCTACCGAAAGCGATAGAGTTAACGCTGCACCTCCTCCCCTTCCGGTCTGACGGGATATGGACACCTCCTTCACCGGTGTGAGGGGGAGAGAGAGACAAGAGGCCAGCAGTCTTGTTTAGATCTGGTGAAGAGAGGGTGAGAGGCTGTGAATATAGCAAACCCTAGCAAATGAGCAGCTGAGCCTCCAGCGTGTAACATATATGTATTGTGGCGAGCGTGTGGAGAGTGCAAACCCTAGCGAACAAGCGCTAAGGCTCCCGCTTATATATATACTAATGTAGTACGAACTGAGCTCCGGTGCCTTCACTGCATCTAATTTTGGTTGTATGATAGGTGAGCCAGCCACATTTTGGGCCCACCTGTCATAAACCCAAAGGCAGGTGCACTAAGTCAATGAAGTTGCGTCCATATAGTACTCTCGTGTGTATACGACTAATATATAGTGGAGTGGTTTTCTTATTCTCTCCATAACAATCGTTTTAAATTGTGTAAG
Source organism: Aegilops longissima (assembly GCA_021605205.1). NCBI lineage: Eukaryota > Viridiplantae > Streptophyta > Magnoliopsida > Poales > Poaceae > Aegilops > Aegilops longissima. The sequence goes on from JAHIAM010001482.1 coordinate 64,626, forward strand.
TACAAAGCGAAACTCTTTATTTAATGTAAAGTGAAGAAAACTAGTACTACTTCCGATGAACTAACGATCACGCCCAGCGTCACAGTCGCACTTCTTGTCCTTCACGTGTGGTACACTACCCTCCCTTAAGTGAACAACCACACATCGCCAAATTATCGGAAGCGTGTGAGAGTGTGTAAAATAAAGAACTTTAATTTAAATTATCGGAAAGGTTTGAGAGTATTACAAAGTTTGACTTGATCAAATCTAATATCTTGAGTAAATAAAAATGGAGGCTACTACATCCATCCGGGTTTTAGTCCACACCATTTTTAAATCAAAGTTAATAGCTGGACAAATAAAATTACAGGGGCTAGAGTCAAAGTTGTGAGAAGGCTTAGAAATCAATACAAAACTTATGCTCTTAGTACCAGCGTCGATCCTTCTTGAGGAAACATTTGGTTCATAGCCAATTGTGTGATAAAATTGCACCAACGTGAAAGGCATTGCGTCTCCAAGCGCAACCAAGGTGGTGAGCGAAGGATATCATGTTTGTGCATAACAAGCAAAAAGCGATGGAAGACAACTTGTTTTCATTGAAAATCGATCAGCTTCACCAGCCGGCGCAACCATGAGCGCAACCATGAGCATCGATAAGTCATCGTGGTGATGCATCATCCATTTGGCATCAAGTTTGGGTGAGGCACCTATGAAGTTGAGAAATCCTCACTGTAGTCATTTCTTCTCGATAATCAAGCTCGAGGAAGGAAGAACCACGTGGCGAGAGGACATGGCGGAACAACAATGGCCATCAATTTTGTGCAGTTCCACTGAAATTGAGAAAGACATGCCCGGGTATGGAGACGCATCACTGTTTCGAAAAATATAAAAAAGGGTTAGCAAAGACATCTCAATTGTCAATAAGAATTAATGAAAAGTACACCAACAAACGAAGCATCATAATTATATCTTGATGGGAACTAAACTAGGATACCGAGAAAAAAGCATTTCTTCATTTAACCGGTGATAGTACTACCACCATATGGACAATGACCGCTTTAACCACCATGTACTTTTTGTCGAAACAACATGTATACCTCCACAGAGGCATAAATCAGGACAACTTTTAGTGGCATTTCCTCTATAATAGTACTAGTAGGTGATGTTGGACCAGCCAGCGAACCCTAGCTACTATGCATGGGGAGCTGGGGAGTAGTCGCATAGAAGAAAACCCTTGCTTAGCGACACAGGGAGCTGGACCGATAGAAGAAGTTATACCTCGGTGGGCGGGATCTTCCCACACGGCGGCAGACAAACAAGGGCGCGGAGGATCTTCGTCAGCGCCCGGCTCAACTCAAGAGGGCAGTGCGCCTCGGCTCCCTCCGTCGCCCGGCGGCGACAACGTCAATCTGCACCTCCTCACCTCCCACAGCGGACGGGATTCGGCCGGATCTGTGACCACCGGTGAGGAGAGAGATAGAGTGGACATTGTCATCTTGTTTTGATATGGAGAGGTGAGAGAAGCGAGGCGAGAAACACTATCAAACAAGTTGCTATAATGGAGTAAACCAATCTCTCCATAGCAGTGGTTTTAAATAGAATCTGTAGCGTTCGAAAAAAAAGCGAAAACGGCAGACAATTTTTAAGGGTGCATCTAGGACACATCTAGATGTGACATAGTTATGTCACATCTAAGTTGATATCCACTCTGTTTGTGGTCTATTTTTTTGTCCTAGTTATTTTGTTTCTTGTTGCTACATTATATACTTGTGGGAGCTTAGATGTGATATCCTTAAATAACATCTAGATGTGAATTAGACAAACTGATTTTCTAACGTACCAAGAAAGAAAACTTCGATCAAAAACACGCCCCGCTTCAGTCATGAAAGTAAATCGCGCACACACATAGACATAGACATGCATATCCGTGTTTACGTAAAATTCCATTTCCATCTCCATCTCCAATCATATTTGTCCAAGCGGCACATTATTTACGTTGTTAATTATATCGCAGCAATATTAGCGTACATCATCTCTTGTTTGCGCGCGTCCGGACCGCTGCCACGGCGGTCGACCAACGAACCCTCTTCATCACCAGCGTGCTTCCGCCCAAAGCGGTCGATTGCCGCATTCATGCCCGGCGAGCGGACGCGACCTCTCCTGGCGCCCGGCATTGAGCGGTAGCGCCGGCGAAGCGTCGCCCGCGCTGCTTCGGGTGCCGCGGCTGCTCCGCGTTCAAATTCGCAATAGCGGCTACAACATGCATGTAAAAAGTTCTTGGGAGTCCGTGCTACAGCTAGCTGTCCTCCCCAACTCGTCAATCTCTTCCGGTAGTGCTAGTACTGCATGGCGCGATCCATCGACAAGCGGCGGGGAAAGTTATCGTATACTCGGTTTTGCGGTGAGTGGCAAGCCGGCGACCGTGTGAGGTCGAGCCGTGGTGGAGGTGAGACACGAACACGATGAGCGTGATTTAAGCGTTGGTTTTGCTTGATGGCGCGATCAGCGAAGCGAAATGTTGGTTTCTCTCCGTTTCCATTTTTCTCGGGAAAAGCGGAAACTTTCACTCCATTTTCATTCCTATTCCAAGGTTGCCCGTTACAACATTCCATCAAATACAAAGGAAAACTAACAAGCATCTGATGCATCTCAATGATTCACAGATCATAGCCAATATTTACTTCACAACTAAAGAAAAAAGTTGTGAGGCGTGTCTGAAAGAAAAACTACTGATGGGGTCACTCGACTTAAACCTAAACCCTAAACATGATTTAATTCCCTGGCCAGGTAGAACACTGTCGTAGGAAAAATTTGGCACCCTCGGATCATCTGATGCTTTTATGCGGTTCCACTAAAATCGACTGAGCATCCACGATGGCAAAGATATTGAAGAAGTGTGATTATTATAATAGTATTGGCACTAGTTCATGAGACATAAACTCATCACAAGTAGAAGCGGTAGAAGTAGAAAGATCGACATGGAGATGGAGCTACGGAAGTGGAGCAAGCCGGCTCCAAAGGAAGATGGACACACAGGACGTCGGGCTGTAGCTAGAAGAGGCGGTTAGGGGCGGCATCGGCCCATACAGCGGTGACCCCGATTGGGGCGCACAAGCTGTGGGTCTTCTCCTCGCCGATGTCGACAGCGTCTCTGAGAACATTGTTCTCTTCCCCCAGCTGCGGGATCAGGACCGTCGTTCTATGCTTGTGAAAAGAGCAACCTTAGCAAGCAGGCTTGTAGCTTAGGCTCCTGCTAGTGTATATATAGTGGTTTTCTTTTTCTCTCCATATCAACCATTTTATATTGCGTACGTGTCATTCAAGAGTGAAATGATGGTTGCTTCTTCCGACTAACTTACTATGTGATTTGACTGCTCCTTAGTGGCCCTTACATGTACTCCCCCTATGTGTATGCAACAGTCACACGTACACATGGGCGCAAAAACGCACGCGACGCCCTAATGCTTGCATGTCCTAGCACACGACGGAACACACACGGTCACGCTAAGTGCTCAACCTACATGTGCATGCACACACATACTCAGTCAGGGTGAGCTAGTGACCGTATAAACACGGAAAATATATATATTGGCGCAATGGCGTATTATGAAGTCCTTGACCGTATTTTTACAAATATACAGTGATAGGCAGTGTATTTATCTCGTTTGAAATTAAGCCATATTAGCAGGAGAGGAGGCAGTATGGACTAGCATTACTTTGTTGTATCCGTCAACTTGCGAACAAGGAGAAGGTTGCGGGGCAGGAGAAGCTTGCGTGGTGGCTCATGAGGACAAGGAGAAACTTTTGACTAATGCAAGCTCTCCCTCGCTCGAGCGGTGGGCGTGCAACAGATTAATTCGGTGTCAGTTGCGAAGCATACATTATACTACTAGTGTACTATTGTTCGACTTCCGAATAGGCGAACAGCCAAGCATAAAGTTTACTAGTACTAGTACTACTACTATAGTCTATAAAGGTATGTACTATACTAGTACTAGGAACCGGATGGAGGGCGTCGCACTCTTATTATAATTTTAAAATGTGATAAAGCAATCTTCAACACATTTGGTTCTCTTGAGGTTCTCGCATGTGATAATGGAAGTTGATTGCATGGAACACTTGCCACAATTCTAAGCAATTCTGGCTCATATCCTGTTACAAATAGTAGCGCTAGGTAATATTTGCTCTTTTTGTTATTCAGCATGTAAACAGGTCAGCAAACCTTGCGGTAGCATCTTCGTGCGAACTGTGCTTGCTGCACTTTGAATGTGGCCGAGAGCTGGCTTGATGAAACACCTCACTTCCTACTTCTTTTTTTGCGGGGTACCTCGCTTCTTAGTGACCAGTGTCTTGGCTGATCGTCCTAAGAATGCTTATATATGAATAAAGCTCTCTCATTTACATAAAAAGATTAAGCCATATTAACGAAAAGGAGGGAGTATGGACTATCACTACTTTTTGGTGTGTCCCATCAACTTCATGAGCGAGGAGAAGCTTGCGGGACAAGGTGAAGCTTCGCTTACGCCATTTACTAATGCAACCTACCCTCGGTGGACATGCATCGATCCATTCGGTGTCAGTTATCGGAGGCATACATACTGTAGTACCCAACATGCGAGTACCATCATTGTTCGACTTCACGAAGAAGCGAAGAGCCAAGCGATGGTCTGAGTAGTACTACTACTAGAACCGCATGGTGGGCGTTTGTACTCTTATTTTTTATCTCGATAAAGTACACGTTTATTCGGAGAAGAGGCGGAAGCGGCAGACCAACATGTAATGAATGATATCGATCAACAAACCATGCTCGAATATATCTTGGCCTCCGTGCGAGCCCTTTGTGTGTTACGGCTCCTCGTCTCTCTCAAGGAACAGCGGGTTGGCTCCTTGCCGTCAATTGAGATCGGTTTGCTCACACTCCTGTCCCACATGTCGGTGATATGCCAAGAGGAGGTGTGTTGACCGGCAGCCATCTGGCGTGCTTGGTTTTGCACCTTCATACTACTCCTCCCTCCGTCACAGTTACGAGCGCTTCATTATGATGCATTTCTCTCAATGCATTTCCACCACCGAAGAGACTTTAGGCAGCGTTTGGTTTAATGATCAATTAATTAGGGTGTGGTAACATAATCAAGTCCACAATTTTCTCTCCATGTCTTGTACTACTCTGAGTGGAGTAAGTGCATGCATGTGTGTACCGGGGTGGAAGCCTTTGCATGCATGTGTGTCGCATTATTCCCTCTAGTAATAGGCGTCGTGCTATAACTACCAATGCTATTTTTCAGGCGATCGCTAGTCGCCTTGGTCCCATAGATTTTTTTCTTTTTTTTAAAGCGCTGTTGTATAAGCATGTGGATGGAGTAGTATGGCGGTTCAAGAAGAGCGTATTGATGGTTGCTTCTTGAGCAACTTATAGTGGGAAAGGTGGGGCTTATGATTTGACTGCTCATTACTCACTATTAATGCGGCTGCTTGACGGGCTGAGTCTCCCATGTGGTTGTGCACTACCCCTCGGTTCTTAAATATACTCGGAGTATATTTGTATTTCTAGAATTTCAACAGTGACTACTCAAATATTTGTCATTTAGAGATTTCAAATGGGTGGCACATACGGATGTATATATACATATTTTAGAGTGTAGATTCACTCATTTTGCTCCGTATGTAGTCACTTGTTGAAATCTCTAGAAAACGAATAGAATATTTAGGAAATGAGGAGTACACATCTGAAGCAAAATGGTGAATCTACACTCTAAAATATGCCCGTTTGAAATTTGTAAAAAGACAAATATTTAGGAATGAAGGAGTATAATTTTGTGCATGGCACATGGACCCGGATGATGAAGAGGCTTCTAGCAATGCTATCAAGCTTCCATCATTTGTTTACATAATTGACGTACTATACAAATAATTTTCCAGCGACATGAAATTGTACAATGGTATGAGCTTTCAGCTTTTGTTTGGCGTGTCTTGCCATCGATGCTCTTTCGGAAACAATAAAAAACTAACTTCCTTGCTAATGCATGTCAATTATTAGCAGATCGAGCTAATAATTACATCTGGCGAAAACGAGTTGTGAGAAGGTGTTAAATTAAAATTGATCCATGCTTTCATTGGCAGCAACGTCCCCAGCTCGACTAAATCAACAAGTCATGTTGGGAAAAAAAGTAGTTATGCGGAGCATGCAACATTCCGATCATTTTGTGCAGTTCCACTAAAATAGAGCTGAGTGTCCCTGTTCCAAAGATATTAAGTGTGATTACGATAATAGAGGATTCTTGATGAAACAATAAACACACAAATAGAAGCGGTCACCTTTGCGGTCTCTCTTAAGACTAACTAGTTGGAGAAGATTAGGCTCGGAGTTGGATGAGTAGGATAGAGCAAAACCAATCTCCCTTTGTGTGATCGCCTTTGAAATGTAGAGACTTTGCCCGTGTGACATTTTAGTACAATTTCACAAAACACTCTTAAGAAAAAAGTGATTTGTGCAGTTCACCAAAAGGTGCATAATAGCAGCGAGGTGAAATGGATAGCCTGTTTGCAAAAAAGGAAGAAAGGAAACAATTCTTGGCCAATAACAGTTGATGACACATGCGGCGACAAAAAAAGCATATTCCTTGCCCTAAGGAAAGATAACAACACGGTTGTGTTTGTCTAAAGCAGTGTGAGGGCGAGAATGCAATATGGAAAATGCGGTTGGGCGAGCTACGTTTTGGGCAAAGAACTATGGAAGATCCACATGCAGGGCGTGGGAAGGCAGGCGGTGGAGCAAGGCGGAGGATACACGGAGGTCGTCGGGATGTAACTAGGTGAGCGGCGGAGGCGGAATCTGCGGCAGGTGGCGTAAACCCGGCCATGCGGAGCTTAGTCGAGAAGAGCGGCGTGTACATGATCGGGACGTGCTGCCTCGGCACCGTCGAATGGAGAAATGATGCACTTCCTCCCTTTCCCCGGTGGATGGGATGCGGCGGATCGGTGACCAGCGGTGAGAGAGAGAGGCCACCGCCTCCCTTTCCCCGGCGGGACGGGATCGGCGGATCGGTGACCAGCGGTGAGAGAGAGAGCCACCGCAGCCTTGTGTGAGATACTCGAAGAAGCGACAAACCCGAGCGCATAAGGCTCCATTATAATGCATGTATACGTGCCATTGGCGCTATAACTTTATTTAAAAATAGCAGCGGCAGCAGCGTCAAGTCGAACTTTGTTTAGATGCGAGCGTGGTACATGACCTCCCTAGGTAAACAACGCTTCTGAGCGTTCAAATTAGCACGTGGGCTGCCATTTCGTAAAGAAATGAGCTCCACCGTGTACCCGTCTTGGTGTGGCTGGGCCGAAGCGTGAGTACATGCGGTGCACCTATTCTCTTCTTGTATCGTACACCACCTCGTGGGGTTGTGTGAGAGATACAAACCTAGAGATGTAGTGTGTGGGTTCTTGAGAGTTTTTTTTGGGGGGTCAATCAAAAATGTAACATATGCAATGTGTGTGAAATAGAGTCTGGATATAACATATATATAGAGGCGATCCACAAGAAGAGAGTGGAGGTATCATCGGCAGGGTGTCCATAGAATCGAAAAGAGGGATGATGTGTGTGTGTGTCTTGGCTGTATGATCAATAAAAGTGCCATCAATTTGTGTGTGCCACGTCAAAGATATAGAGTGGCTGGCCTCTTTGGAGCGTGAGAGGGACATGTGCAGTTTGTCTCTGTGGCATGGATACCTACCTGAGAGCTCGACTATCGGTGTGTGGTGGGGGAAGAGGAGGCCCAATTAACTATAGAGGTACAATGGCTGGCATATGTGTGGAGGAGGAGAGGCCTACCTCATGTATTAAGGAGATCGATCTGCCTCATGTATTAAGGGAGATCGATCGGCATCCATCATATGTGCAGGAGAGGAATAAGGTTGGGAGAGAGACAAAGCTAGAGTGTTGGAGGGGTGGTAGTGGAGTTGCTTCTAACAAATGGTGGGATAGGCTTGCTAGACAAGCGGAGAACGCTTCATAATATCAATAAGAGAGGATGGCTGCTTGTTGTGCGTGCGTGCGTGTGAGAGGCGGGTCGGGGAGGCATGCACGAATGATGAGAGGGACGATGTGGCTGTGGTAGCGAGACATAACTACATAGGAAGATCAATCGCCCTTTGTTAGAAAGGAGACATAACTTGTGAGTGCGTCGATCGATGGGGGGTAGTTAAAGTCGATCTAGGTATATGTTGGGAGATCGATCGGTATACATGCATGTGTGTGTTAGAAGCAAATGAGGCCGAGGAGAAGGATAGAGAGAGGGATGCATGTAGGAGGTGGTGCAGAGGCATACTATATCGGCGGGGAGGAGTGTCTGATGCGAGAGCGATGAAAAGAGTGGTGGGAGTGAGGCATGGCCGGTGACAAGAGAAGAGGGAAGCTTGTGTTTGTGCTAGGCACACCTGGCTAGAGAGGCATATCGATCGATGTGTGCCATAAAGAAGGAGCTGGGGGCCTACACACACCATGGGTGAGCGACCTAAAGTGAAAAAGGCAATTTCTTGTGATGGAGCTAGAGAATCTTGAGGGAGGTGAGAGGGATGCGGGCGTGTGCATGCATAAGAGAAAGTTAGCGCTAGCTACAAAGATAAGAGGGTTGTGGGTGTAAAAGGCGAATAGAGATCATATATACTTCATTATAAAAGCGAATTCAGATATTTGAAGAATTTATCATAGTGTTTTAAACCGGCGCATGTGTGAATATATATAATGGTGATACACATGGTGTGTTTATGAACATGTTATACTACATTTAATATATTTTATCTCTACTCTTATAAAAAGCGGAGTTGTTGATGATGGTGTGCTGCCATCCTGCATTATAGGCCGTCCGATTTATATCTGGCGGATAGCAAAAAACTATGATGGTTGAAGTTGGCAACAATCATGATTGTAGATTCTTATTGAAATAGAAAGCGAATTCAAATTTAGTTGAATTGCAGCGGTAGTATAGACATTTGGAATGCACTAAAATGTTGGTATGAGTAGGTTACATGCATTATACAACAAGCGAAAAAATTAATCGGACATAACATGGATTCATGCATACTCCTCCTTCCATCTATATAGGGCGTAATGAGATTTTAAGACCGCCTTTGACTATTAACAAGATTAATAGTACATGACATGCACAATGTGAAAATTATATCATTGAAAGAACCTTTCACGAGACGAAGTTAACGGTGTGCTTTGTGTAAGTTGCATGTCATATATCATTGCTCTAATATTTGGTCAAAGTTAGCATCGAAAAGCGCATTAGGCCCTATATAGATGGAAGGAGGATAACTTTGAATAACATTTGTATAGTAAAGCGGGCAAGACTCTCTCTTTGTGTGGTGTGAATAGTTTTTTTTTTTTCTTTTGGTTGAGGAAGTGCGAATTGATTTGAGTGCATTACAAGTACAATATTACTACGTTAGGCTTGTCCTAAAATTCAACCAGCGTCTTGTTATATCCGAAAATTCAGACATCGTGCTCCCAAAACTGGCGCCTTCACAACCAGCGCCTTGCTATCCCGAAATTACAACAGCATAAAAACTCCCTCCAGCTGCCAAATCCCGACCGTGAAATCCCCTTCTAACCACTGAGCCAAAAGGGCTGCTAGTTCAAATCGGTGGGGGTACTTTTGTAACACACCCTACATTTTGGACAAGCGCGTCCCTAAGTCATGCTTCACCCTCTCCCATCGCCCCTTTTAGCCCTTGAAGTCCCGGGGCGCCATAACCTCTCTGCTCAGCCCTTGAAACCCCACCCTTCTTCCGTCCATGCGTCACGCTGCCCAGCCGGAGCCTCTTCCCGACAACGTCGTCCACATAACAACTCGGCGTCCCTCGTCCACCTCCCGGATGAGGATCCATCGTCCATCTCATTGTCCGCCGGTTCAGCCGCCCGTCCTCCACCTCCAAGGAGCTGCTCCGGCGATCGCCTCGTCTATCGCGGCTGCTCCATCCCCAGCGCCGCCTTAACCTGCTCCACGGAACCGCAGCATCCTCACCGACTCCTCGGGCCGGCCGAGGCCTACTCGGCACCACCAAAGGGTTGTAAACTCATCGCATCGCACCTTCTCCTTAACTTCGACCTCCGGCGCCGGCGGTGCTCCATCCGCACCCCCATGGGCGGCTACCTTGAAGCCTTGGCTGGGCGCATCTCCACGGTGGCTCTCCCCGGTCTGAGGCCCCTTTGGCGGCGGCGTCCATACCTGGCGGATCTGCTGCTGCTGCTCCGGCTCTTGCTTTCTTCGCTCAGCTGCTGCTGCTGCTCGGCTCTCGCTTCGATCGCTCGCTTGCCCAGCTGCTGCTGCTGCTGCTCTCCCCTCGCTTCGTCTTCTTTGCTCTGCTCCGATTAAGCCACACTTGATCGGTGAATCGAATTTTGGGTCGATCGATTTTCAGGGGTTGGGGGCTCTCGCGGAGTTAAGGAAGAACCACCCTTGGCGGGGCGGGGGCTCATGGGAGAGGTACCCCACTATCTATCTTAGGGTTCGAGGGTGGGGTGGGGGCCTAGAGGGCTGGCAGGCGGCGGTGGTGAGTTGTTTGAGGCGGCGGCTTCAGGGCAGCCAGTTCGGCCGGTGGTGGCTGGCGGCTCAGCGGGGTGCAGGTTGAAGATGAGCTGAGGCCCTCCTAAACTACATGTCAAGTGCCTCTCTGCTACCATTGCATTCAGTTTTGTGGTAGCATTCAGATTCCTGATGAAATTTCAGTTTGACAGTTAAGTTGAGTCAACAGTTTTACCTCATCTTTTGTAGTCGGTGGTTTTTGGTGATGTTAATTTTACATCCATTTTACATCATCTATTGGAGATGCTAATAGAATCCCACTTGAGATTGCGATGTCATCTTGTCTTGCTTCAGCCTTGACATCTTCTGACTCACGGAGCTGCTCCAACGACGAATGATCCATCACTGTGAGCGGTGCCACTGGGCGCCGTCTATAGATTCCTCGGATCTTCCTCCACACCTCAAGCGACTACCTCTGCCTCAACTGCTTGAGCGACCAACCCAATGATCTTTGAGGTCGACACGGCTCTGACAAATAGGTTGTACACTTGTTGCATCACTTATTACTATACATTCACGTCGATCCATTAGGGCTATTTTGGTTCAGCGGAAGCATTCGATCCTTGGTTGTTACCATCGCTCTAAATTTCGGCATGCTCTCCTTACATAATCTCACCATATTTTTTTCGTATGCATATCGATATTGTACAGTCATGTTGAACATGTAGAGAAAAAGAGAAGAGTTTTTTGCGGCAATACAATGTCATCGAACATCGCTCCATGGTGGGTTCAATGGCAAACCCTCCCCACCCCTCTCAGTTGTAATCGAGAGGAAGATATCTGTTACGAGGCGGATTCGAGCGCCGTTGACCACTCCTATTTACCCCCAAGGTGTTTGCTCTACCTTGGCATGATGATGTTAGTCATATCATGCATATGATGCCTTACCTTGCCTACTTTTGACATCATATATGTCATCATACTTGGTTTAGACATGTTACGTAATGCCACTGTTTAGTTTCTATATCATATATAGGAATTATGCAGTCTCATGTCTTTAGCCAGCCATAATATATGTGAAATGTGCAATGCCATCTGTTTAACCGGGCATCATATATTTGAATGATATCTTGCCCATCCTTTTCTTCATTAAATTTCCATTTATCGACAATGTTTGTACATTAAACTACTCTTCTGTGAATCAGCCATTTGGGTGGGAGATGGAAAACTCTAGAGTGAAAACAAGGCCTTGAGCGAGACAGTGCTACAGCCGAAGCAGATCTCTTGTTGGGTCGAGCAGTTCCTCGAGAGATGGATTGAGAGCAGATGACCAGTCCTATTCCCCCGAGGTGTATGCTCTAACTTGCGCAGTTATACTACTCATATCATGCATCACGGTGTCTTGCATTGCATAGTTTAGACATCATATACACAATATTCAACACCATGTTCTTAGTTAGGACATCATATCAAATGCCCTCTGTTTAGCATATAAATAACATATGTGAATTAAATGATGCGATCCTGATTACTTAGATAACATGTAGGTGAATTATGTCATGCGATCTGTTTAGTTATTCATCATATCTTTGAATTATGTTATGCTATCTATCCGGTTTAGATAGACATCATATATGTGAAATTATGTCATGCTATCTGTTTTTGTTAAACAATATACATATCAACTATTTCATGCCCTCTTTTTCACACTATCTATTGCATCATCTCTCATACAATGTCTATACATTCAACTATGTTTCTGTTTATCAGCCATTTGAATTGGGCGGGTGATGCGGTATCTAGCGGAATAAAAACACGGTCTTCAAATAAAATAGTGCTACCTCTTGGTGGAGATAGCACCCGGTTGTACATGCACAAGAACTAGCCCTACACACATAACCCAAACTCTGTGATTGTACCCCTACTCGATGGGCAGAGAAACAGCTTCACCCAATCTAACCCCAACCCCAGCCGATAGTAACCCAGTTCCATTGACACAGCACCATCTCCACCACATAGCTCCCAAACAAGAAGCGGTTAGTAAGGCAGCTCCGGTGCCCAAAGGGCGTACTATCACGGCGAACCCCAA
>JAHIAM010001483.1:0-21097 GCA_021605205.1 Aegilops longissima
TTGTTCCTACCAATACAAATCTTTGAAGCTATGTTCCATTTTCTTTATTCTTTGTGATAGATTTTTAACTTTACTTTAAATCTTAAAATATGAGCCCCATTTTACCGTTCTTTATTAGCAGAGCTGCTTGTTTCTGAGAATTTTGATACTATTTGGATCAAAGTTAAATGGAAACATAGATGACAAAAAAGTTCGGATTGTAAAATGTTCGTTTCTTTGCTAGTGCCCATTTTGAGTAATTGCTTAGAGGGATGATCTACTGTGTGAGTAGGTGGAGTAATTTGTTTTTCTACATAAAGCTCTTTAAAATCGAGCTTTAGTGTCGTGAAATACATGAAGCTTCACAGCTCCTGTGGGTGTAGGATCCCTGTGACATGTGACATTGCATCCATATCCCAAAGGATAATGATTCTACGAGTACCGAGAGGCCCTTGAGTTCTGCAGAATAGCAGTTAACTTCCGTTCAGCAGATTAGGGTACTCCATATATCCAATTTTCAGTAAAAGTCATGCTGAAATTTCCGTGAATTTTAACATGACTTTCTAATAATAGGACATATAGAGCATACCTTGACTAATTCATGGGCAGGTATCTTAGTAGTTAATTAAGTAGGATCAAGTGCCCCATTGTACTTGTGACTAATGTATGGCTTTTAAAAATTTTCGGTGTCAATAAATAAACCGAAATGATGAAAGGTTAGGCTTTTAGGGTGCCTTAGGCGTCAAGAAAAACCCTCAATGATAAAAGCTTAGATTTTAGGATGCCTGGGTGTAAATAAACCCTAAATAGTAGAGACCATGATCTTGTTTCCATGACAATAACCAACTTTTGGCCAAACTTTGTTTCTATTTAGAGAAACATGGCCCTACTTGATAGAGCCAGGGGGTTGGGTGACAAGGCATTACAGGAGCTATCCGGAGAGATGGAGGAACAACCTCACGTATATGAGGCCGCGCCTTCCCGCGATCCTGAGACCCGCGGATGGTGCACGCAAGGGATAACCACATTGGTACCACCTTTGATGGTCTTGGCAAGAGATGCCTGCTTGATGATGGCGGTATACGCACAGATGGCAGCCAACGAGAAGTATCCAGCGGAAGGAATGGCGCGTGATGCGTACTCCGCACCCTCAAGGAGGAAGATTCGAAGTGGACTCAGCAGGGAATCAGCGAGGCGAGCGAATAGTCAAAAGGTACAGCCCGACCGGGTGCATCGTCAAAGACACCGTCTCGATCAACACCGAGAACACAGGGCATCTGACCGAGGAATTTGCGCCAACCTTCTCTTCCGCGAAGCTGCCACGAGCGATTCAAGTTCGTTTGGATTTGAAAACACAAGACTCAAAGGGAATAAAGTGAACAATGCTGACCTCACGAAGATGAGCAAGGCTTTATCTACGCCAGGAAAAGCAATGTGAAGTGAATGATAAAGGAAAATGAGAGTTGTCGAGAAGATCAAGGGAGTAAATCCTTCGATCACGAAGGTAGCTACTAGCGACTTCAAGATCAAGTGCTCGAGAAACACCATAAACTCCCAATCAAGTAATTGGGGAAACAAATCGGGAGCTGAACATGAGACACACACTCGGTCCCGGCCAGTTACTGAGTCGGCGGAGCCTATATGGGATGAGGAGAGGTTACGTGCAGAGCAGGCCTACCGCCCCTCTTGATAAATCTGGTGACAAACACCGGACCAAAGGAACACATCAGGGGCCGGTACAAGAGACCCGAAAACAAAGGAGCTTACCAGGGATCCGAAGACCGAGGCCACTTGAAGCTTGTTACGGTAAGGAATACACCCAGGTGATTAGCTCCATATGGTTTTAATTCCCTGAATTAATGGGGCGAATTTCTAAAAGATGGTTCACATTCCTTCCATCTTGTTGAAAGCGATGGCGGTGAGGTCGATTAGAAACAAGCCTTAGGACACCTCTCTAAATAGAAGTTGGCTGTAATGAAGAACCAGGATAAGCTTTCCCTAAGCGGCCTCGGCTGTTAGTATGGCGGCAAAGGCTTATCGACAAAATACGGTCATACTATACGGCGGGTATGCGGAAGGAGAAAAAAGACCAGCTTTCCTAAGCAGTGCAAGAGGTTCAAGAACTCAAAGCCCAGGTGGCGCCCAGTTCGGAGATTGTCCAGAGCAAGTGGAACAAACGACTCGGAGGCGGCGATCACCGCCCATGTGCCTACCTTGATCTCGGGGTTGAGTCACGTGGATTAAATGCGTACCAGCTGAGCCCCGATTCCTAGATTCACGGCCAACAACTTCGCATAATGCGATGGCGGAGCCATTGGTGCCCTCCGGCGGGCCCGGCATTAATGTCTTCGGCCTTGCGGCAGTGGAGCTCAATGAGCCGAATGTCGTGTAACCGCACCTCTTTGCAATGACCTGGAAATCAACTGTGGCCCGCGTTGGCGGTCGCGTCGACATGCGAGCTCGGCGCCATCATCACGGTAACTAATTAAGCCTCTCTCGGTGGGGACTTCATCTCCTTGCCTTTGACTGACATCCTGACGCCCTACATGTTTATGAGGGCCGCCGACGTTCAAGTGCACTCTCCTTAGCCGTATGTGAACAACGGGTTGATCGATGTAAGCAAAGGCAAGGTGTTCAACGGGCAACATTATGTCCCGCAGTACCCGGAATGCTACCCAACATTGTTTAGGGTTCAACTTGTTTTTGCTAGCAAGGCTGTCGACTTATTACCTCCGATTCGACCCGTTAGAGCCGCGATACATGCTTGATTATTCTCGGCGCTTTGCATAGAGCTATTTTACTTTGGCGAAGAGCGGATTCGTTTTATGCGGGGACATCACTTCAAAGACAACACCGCTATGATCGTCTTGGCGCGTAAGTGTTATGGCAAGAAGACCGCGTCATGGTGCGGACATCCCTATGCTGGATCCAAACATGCATATGGCGGGATCGAGCAGCGGCAGCGAAGCGACAATGATACATTTGGCGCGTCGATCGTGGTGCTGTCTGAGAACATGGATGCGATGGCGACTTCATGAGACCTCCTTCTCAAGAACCAAACCCAACAAAAGGCGTGTGCGATCTGACTGGTGCAACGGAGAAGCCAAGTTACAGCGGCAGGCGGCGGCGTTGACTCTCGAGAGGCGCCTCCAGTGCCGACTTCACCGAGCCTCGGATAGGCGAGTCACGAGTAATATCAGCCCCAACACACTTAAGAGGCGGTGCAGTGAGCAAAACTGGTCCCATTACGGGATAAGAAGAAGGCTGCACATAAAGACAAGACGGTGCATGAGAGCCAGCACCCACGCGAATGCGATCGATGCCGGGGCCGGGCCACCTTCACATGAGATATCTCGAGGAGGTGCATGTGGCGGGTAGGGCGATGTGCAAACAAATATGCTCAATGCTTAAGCAGGTGCTATGAACTGTCTGCATGAGCGGTGTTCTTTCTTTGGAGAAGCCAGCGTCTCGGGGAGGAAGGATGTGGCATACCGGTTTTAGGCCAGGTGAAAGAGGGCAAGGGCTTTGTGGATAACTCCATGCCACGTCGATCGTCCTGCGTTTTGATGACATCCACGCGCTACAAGACCTTCGTGATGAACTTTAATATGCAAGGGATGGATAAGACAATTCCGAGCTCTTAGCGATGCTAAATCTGCCGAGGTAGAAATCAAGAAGGAGCATCAAGTGTTGATGGTTAACAAGACCACTAGTTCAAGAAGGGCAAGGAAGAAGTTGAACTTCAAGAAGAATGGCAAGCAAGTTGTTGCTCAAGTGAAGAAACACAAGAATGGACCTAAGCCGAGGCGAGTGCTTTTCTTGCAAAGGGACTGGTCCTTTGGCGGAACTGCCCCAAGTATTTGGCGGATAAGAAAGATGGCAAAGTGAAAGGTATATTTGATATACATGTTATTGATGTGCACCTTACTAATGCTCGTAGTAAGTCACAGGGTATTTGATATTGGTTACATTGCTCATATTTGCAACTCAAGCAGGAGCTGCGAGATGAAGCGAAGATTGGCGAGGCGAGTCACGATGCGCGTGGAAATGGTTCCAAAGTTGATGTGATCGCCGTCGGCACGCTGCCTCTACATATACCTTCGGGATTAGTTTTAGACCTGAATAATTGTTATTTGGTGCCAGCCTTAAGCATCAACATTATATCTGGATCTTGTTTGATGTGATATGGTTATTCATTTAAATCAAAAAATAATGGTTTTTCTATTTATATGAGTAATATCTTTTATGGTCATGCACCCTTGATGAGTGGTCTATTTTTACTAAATCTCGATAGTTGTGATACACATATTCATAGTATTGAAGCCAAAGATATAAGTTTAATAATGATAGTGCAACTTATTTGTGCACTTGCCTTTATAGGTCATATTGGTGTAAAGCGCATGAAGAAACTCCATCTTGATGGACTTACGGAATC
The DNA here is from genome assembly GCA_021605205.1 of Aegilops longissima. Lineage (NCBI taxonomy): Eukaryota > Viridiplantae > Streptophyta > Magnoliopsida > Poales > Poaceae > Aegilops > Aegilops longissima. The sequence continues at coordinate 4,415 of JAHIAM010001483.1, forward strand.
ACTTGATTATGAATCATTTGATGCTTGCGAACCATGCCTCATGGGCAAGATGACTAAGACTCCGTTCTCGGAACAATGGGCGAACAACAGACTTGTTGGAAATAATACATCTTGATGTATGCGGTCCAATGATTGTTGATGCTCATGGCGGATATCGTTATTTTCGACCTTCACGAGATGACTTGAGTAGATATGGGTATATCTAATTGATGAAACATAAGTCTGAAACATTTGAAAAGTTCAAAGAATTTCAGAGTAAAATGGAAAATCATCGTAACAAGAAAATAAAATTTTCGATCGGATCGTGGAGGTGAATATTTGAATTCTGAGTTTTGTCTTCATTTAAGAAATGTGGAATAGTTTCACAACTAACGCCACTGGAACACCTCTGACATAATGGTGTTCGAACGTCGTGTCGCACCTTATTAGATATGGTTCAATCTGTGATGTCTCTTACTGATTTACCGCTATTGTATTGGGGTTATGCTTTAGATACGGCTGCATTCACGTTAAATAGGGCACCATCTGAATCCATTGAGACGACACCATGTGAAATATGGTTTGGCAAGAAACCCAAGTTGTCGTTTCTTGAAGTTTGGGGCTGCGATGCTTATGTGAAAAAGCTTCAACCTGATAAGCTGAACCCAAGTCGAATGTGTCTTCATAGGATACCCAAAGGAAACCTGTGGGTACACCTTCTACCACAGATCAAAGGCAAGATCTTCGTTGCTATGAATGAATCCTTTCTGAAAAAGAGTTTCTCTCAAAAGAAGTGAGTGGGAGGAAATTAGAACTTGATGAAGTAGCTACCGCTCCTTATTGGAAAGTGGTTCATCACGAAAATCAGTTCGATGATTCCAACAACAATTAGTGAGGATCATGAAACTTATGATCAAGTTACTCTTGAACCTCGTGGGTCAACTAGTAAGATCCGCACCAGTGAATGCGGTAATCCTGTACGGAGGTCATGTTACTTGACCATGGTGAACCTCTGACGAACTATGAAGAAGCGATGATGAGCCCAGATTCCAACAAATGGCTTGAGGCCATGAAATCGAGATGGGATCCATGTATGAGAACAAAGTGTGGACTTTGGTTGACTTGCTTTCGATGATGGCAAGCCATAGAAAATAAATGGATCTTCAAGTAGAAGATTGATGGCGGATGGTAATGTCACCATCTACAAAGCTTGACTTGTTGTGAAAGGTTTTCGACAAGTTCAAGGAGTTGACTACAATGAGACCTTCTCTCGATGGCGATGCTTAAGTCCGTCTGAATCATGTTAGCAATTGCCGCATTTTATGATTATGAAATTTGGCAAATGGATGTAAAATTTGCATTCCTGGATGGATTTCTGGAAGAAGAGTTGTATGTGATGCAACCATAAGGTTTTGTCGATCCAAAGGATGCTAACAAAGTGTGCAAGCTCCAGCGATCCATTTATGGACTGGTGCAAGCATCTCGAAGTTGGAATAAACGTTTTTATGGTGTGATCAAAGCATATGGTTTTATATATAGTTTTGGAAAAGCCTGTATTTACAAGAAAGTGAGTGGGAGCTCTATAGCATTTCTAATATTATATGTGGATGACATATTGTTGATTAGAAATGATATAGAATTCTTAGATAACATAAAGGGATACTTGAATAAGAGTTTTTCAATGAAAGACCTCGGTGAAGCTGCTTATATATTGGGCATCATGATCTATAGAGATAGTTCAAGGCGCCAATTGGACTTTCACAAAGCACATACCTTGATAAAGTTTTGAAGAAGTTCAAAATGGATCAGTCAAGAAAGGGTTCTTGCTGTGTTACAAGGTGTGAAGTTGAGTCAAACTCAATGCCGACCACTCAGAAGATAGAGAGAAATGGAAGTCATTCCCTATGCTTCAGCCATAGGTTCTATCATGTATGCAATGTTGTGTACGGACATGATGTGTGCCTTTCTATTAGTTTAGGTAGGAAGGTACCAAAGTAATCCAGTTGATCCTTTGGGCGGTGGTCAAGAACATCTGAAATACGAAAAGGACTAAGGATATGTTTCTCGTTTATGGAGGTGATAAAGAGCTCGTAAGTAAATGGTTACGTCGATGCAAGCTACGACAACAGATCCGGATGACTCTAAGTCACAAACCGGATCGTGTTTATCTTGAATGGTGGAGCGTAAGTTGGTTGGTGCAGGCGTCGTGGCGGGATCTATTTGTGAAGCGTACGTGGCGGGAGCAAATGAAGAAATTTGTGAAGGAGCGGAGTCATACCATGGCGGGGCCGCTCTTAATGAAAAGCTTTGCACTTGCAAATGAAGCAATCTGGGTGAAGGTGCCTTCATCCATCCGATCTAGGAGTCATACCCAATGCATCAATCGGGGCCGATCAAGTCGAGGAGGGATCTTTGTGACATCTGGATCTTGTTGTGTTGGAAATATGCCCTAGAGGCAATAATAAAAGCATTATTATTATATTTCCTTGTTCATGATAATTGTCTTTTATTCATGCTATAAGCGTATTATCAGGAAATCGTAATACGTGTGAATACATAGACTACAATCGTCCTAGTAAGCCTCTAGTTGACTAGCTCGTTGGTCAGCAGATAGTCATGGTTTCGACTATGGACATCGGATGTCATTGACAGCGGGATCACGTCATTAGGAGAATGGCGTGATGGACAAGACAATCCTAAGCATAGCACAAGATCGTGTAGTTCGTTTTGCTAGAGCTTTTCCAATGTCAAGTATCTCTTCCTTAGACCATGAGATCGTGCAATTCCGGATACCGTAGGAGTGCTTTGGGTGTATCAAGCGTCTGGCGTAAGCTGGGTGACTATAAAGGTGCACTACGGTATCTCGAAAGTGACCATTGGGTTGACACGGATCGAGGCGGGATTTGTCACTCCGTATTACGGAGAGGTATCACTGGGCCCACTCGGTAATGCATCATCATAATGAGCTCAAAGTGATCAAGTGTGCAGTCACGGGATCATGCATTCTTGATCTGAGTAAAGTGACTTGCGATGCTTGAGACTAAGCGAGGTATTGGGATACAAGCGATCGAGTCTCGGGCAAGTAACATACCGTCGACAAAGGGAATAGAATCTGGGGTTGCTTGAACCCTTGACATCGTGGTTCATCCGATGACAACATCGAGGAGCATGTAGGAGCCAACATGGGTATCCAGATCCGCTGTTGGTTATTGACTTGAGGTAGTCTCGGTCATATCGCATGTCTCCCGAACCGTAGGGTCTACACATAAGGTTCGGTGGCGCTAGGGTTAATAGGAAGACAAGTATGTGATTACGAATGTTGTTGAGTCCGGATGAGATCCGGACGTCACGAGGAGTTCGGAATGGTCGGAGGTAAAGATTATATATGGAAAGTGGTTAAGCGGACTCGGAAAGTTTGAGGGTATACGGTAATGTCTGGGGCCACGGGGAGGTCAGGAGGTCCACGGGAGGGCCACCCCTCGGGGGCCCCATGGGCTAAGTGGGAGAGGAGCCAGCCCCTGGTGGGCTGGGCGCACCTCCCACCTGAGGCCCATCTTGGCTAGGGCATGGGAGGGAAACCCTAAAGGGCGCCCCCTGGCTTGGGGCAAGCCACCCTCCCTCCTCCCCTTGGCCGCCGCCCCATCTAGGGTTTCCCTAGATGGCCGGCCCCCCTGCCCTCTCCTCCTATAAATAGAGGGGTGGGGGAGGGCTGCCAACACCATTGAGGCGCAGCCCTCCCTCCCAACACCTCTCTTTCTCCGTGTGAGCTTGGCGAAGCCTGCTGGGAGAACCTGCCGTACCAAGCTGCACCTGCGCCGTCGTGCTGCCATTGGAGTTGTCTTCCTCAACCTCTCCTTCATCCTTGCTGGATCAAGGCGGAGGAGGCGCCATCGTCCCGTCGTGTGTTGAACACGGAGGTGCTGTCCTTTCAGCACTTTGGTCATCGGTGATCGGAATCACGTTGGGAGCGTCTTCATCATCACCACTCCCTCGAGCAGCTTCCGTACTCGATCTACAAGTGGTATGTAGATGCAAACTCTCTCTCGTGACTCGTTGCTTAGATGAACTCATAGATAGATCTTGGTGAAACCGTAGGAAAATTTTAATTTTCTGCTAGCGTTCCCTAACAGTGGCATCATGAGCTAGGTCTGTCGTAGTTCTCTTTGCGAGTAGAACACAATTTTGTTGTGGGCGTGGATCTTGTCAACTTACTTGCCGTTACTAGTCGTTTCTTGCTTCGGCGGTATTGTGGGATGAAGCGGCCGGACCAACCTTACGTGCTCTTCGTGAGACCGGTTCCACCGACTAACATGCACTAGTTGCATAAGGTGGCTGGCGGTGTCTGTCTCTCCTACTTTAGTTGGGCGGATTCGATGAACAGGGTCCTTATGAAGGGTAAATAGAAGTTGACAAGATCACGTTGTGGTTATTCGTAAGTAAGCGTTCTTGCTAGAACCCAATTGCAGCCACGTAAAGATGCAACAACAATTAGAGGGCGTCTAACTTGTTTTTGCAGCAATTGTCATGTGACGTGATATGGCCAAGTTGTGATGAATGATGATATATTGTGATGTATGAGATCATGTTCTTGTAATAGGAATCACGACTTGCATGTCGATGAGTATGACAACGGCGAGAACCATAGGAGTTGTCTTTATTTTGTATGACCTGCGTGTCATTGAAATGCGCCATGTAACTCACTTTACTTTATTGCTAAGCGCGTTAGCCATAGAAGTAGAAGTAGTCGTTGGCGTGACAACTTCATGAAGACACGATGATGGAGATCATGATGATGGAGATCATGGTGTCATGCGGTGTGAGGATGATCATGGAGCCCGAAGATGAAGATCAAGGAGCTATATGATATTGGCCATATCATGTCACTACTTTATAATTGCATGTGATGTTTATTATGATTATACATCTTGTTTACTTAGAGCGGCGGTAGTAAATAAGATGATCCTTAGAACAATTTCAAGAAGTGTTCTCCCTAGCGTGCACCGTTGCTACAGTTAAGTAAGCTTCTAAGCACCACGTGTTAATCGGGTGTGATGGATTCTTACGTTCACATACAGCGGGTGTAAGACAGATTTACACGCAGAAACACTTAGGGTTAACAGCGAGCCTAGCATGTATAGACATGGCCTCGGAACACGGAGACGAAAGGTCGAACACGAGTCGTATGGAAGATCGATCAACATGAGAATGTTCACCGGCGAGACTAGTCCGTCTCACGTGTTGATCGGACACGGCCTAGTCGACTCGGATCGTGTAACACTTAGATGACTAGAGGATGTCTAATCTAAGTGGGAGTTCATTAATAATTTGATTAGATGAACTTTATTATCATGAACAATAGTCTAAAATCTTTTACATGATATGTCTTGTAGATCAAATGGCCAGCGCTCATGTCAACTTGAACTTCAGCGTTCCTAGAAAACCAAGCTGAAAGATGGCGGCAGCAACTATCTGGACTGGGTCCGGAACACGAGATCATCCTCATAGCTGCCGGAAACAATCGTCCTAGAAGGACCGCTAGGTGGCGCTCCGTCCCGAAGAACCAAGACATTATGAATGCTTGGCAGTCTCGTCTTGATGATTACTCCCTCGTTCGATGCGGCATGCTTCTGACTTAGAACAGGGGCTCCAAAAGCGTTTTGAGCATCACGGAGCATATGAGATGTTGAAGAGCTGAAACTGGTTTTCAAGCTCACGCCGGGTCGAGAGATATGACATCTCCGACAAGTTCTATAGTTGTAAGATGGAGAAAACAGTTACGTCGGTGAGCACATTACGAAGATATGCAGGTTGCACAACCGTATGACCCGGTGAATATTAACCTCCACGATGAGGCGGTCATTGTGAGAATCCTCGATCGCTCCCACCAAGCTACAAGAGCTTTGTGATGAACTACAACATGCGGGGATGGTAAAGACCATTCTGAAGTGTTCTCTATCTTGAAGTCAGCGAGGTTGAAATCAAGAAAGAACATCAAGTGTTGATGGTCAATAAGACCACTAAGTTCAAGAAGGGCAAGGGTAAGAAGAACTTCAAGAAGGGCGGCAAGGAGATTGCGCGCCCGGTAAACAAGTTGCGGGAAGAAGTCAAAGAATGGACCCAAACCGAGGGCGAGTGCTTTTATTGCAAGGGGAGGGTCCTTTGAGCGGAACTGCCCCAAATACTTAGCGGATAAGAAGGCGGCAACACCAAAGGTATATTTGATATACATGTAATTGATGTGTACCTTACCGATGTCGTAGTAACTCACTGGGTATTTGATACGGTGCCGTTGCTCATATTTGTAACTCACGGCGGGAGCTGCGGAATAAGCGGAGGCTGGCGAAGGGCGAGGTGACGATCTTGGCGTCGGGAATGGTTCAGTCGATGTGATCGCCGTCGACGCGCTACCTCTTCATTTACCCACAGGATTAGTTATGAACCTTAATAATTGTTATTTGGTGCCAAGTTTGAGCATGAATATTGTATCTGGATCTCGTTTAATGCGAGATGGCTACTCATTTAAATCCGAGAATAATGGTTGTTCTATTTATATGAGAGATATGTTTTATGGTCATGCTCCGATGGTCAATGGTTTATTCTTAATGAATCTCGGCGTAGTATTACACATGTTCATAGCGTGAATACCAAAAGATGTAAAGTTGATAACGATAGTCCCACATACTTGTGGCTTTGCCGCCTTGGTCACATTGGTGTCAAGCGCATGAAGAAGCTCCATCTTGATGGACTTTTGGAGTCTCTTGATTATGAATCATTTGACACATGCGAACCATGCCTCATGGGCAAGATGACCAAGACTCCATTCTCGGAACAATGGGCGAGCAACCAACTTGTTGGAAATCATACATACCGATGTATGCGGTCCAATGGCGTTGAGGCTCATGGAGGATATCGTTATGTTCTCACTCTCACGGATGACTTGAGTAGATATGGGTATGTCTACTTGATGAAACACAAATCTGAGACCTTTGAAAAGTTCAAGGAATTTCAGAATGAAGTAGAGAATCAACGTGACGAAAGATAAAATTCTTACGATCGGATCGTGGAGGAGAATATTTAAGTCACGAATTTGGTACACTTAAGAAAATGTGGAATCGTTTCACAACTAACGCCGCTGGAACACCTCGGTAATAGCGGTGTGTCGAGCGTCGTGTCGCACTCTATTGGATATGGTGCGATCTATGATGTCTCTTACCGATTTACGCTATCATTTTGGGGATCGCTCTAGAGACAGCTACATTCACTTTAAATAGGGCACCGTCTAAATCCGTTGAGGCGACACCGTATGAATTATGGTTTGGGAAGAAACCTAAGCTATCGTTTCTAAAAGTTTGGGGATCACGATGCTTATGTCAAGAAACTTCAACTGAAAAGCTCGAACCCAAGTCGGAAAAATCGTCTTCATAGGATACCCTAAGGAAACCTTTGGGTATACCTTCTACCTTAGATCCGAAGGCAAGATCTTTGTTGCGAGAGCGGAACCTTTACGGAAAAAGAGTTTCTCTCGAAAGGAGTAAGTGGGAGGAAAGTAGAACTTCGATGAAGTACTACCTCTTGAGCAGGATAGTAGTGCAGCTCGGAAAATGTTCTGTGATGCCTACACCAGCGAAGAGGAAATTCATGATGATGATCAAGGTACTTGGATCAAGTTGCTCTTGAACCCGTGGGTCCACTAGGACACGTTCCGCACAGAGAATGCGGCAACCCTGTCACGGAAATCATGTTGTTGAACAACGGTGAACCTTGAACTATGAAGAAGCGATGGCGGGCCCAGATTCCAACAAATGGCTAGAAGCCATGAAGTCGAGATAGAATCCATGTATGAAAACAAAGTGTGGACTTTGGTGACTTGCCCGATGATCGGTGGCGATAGAAAACAAATGGATCTTTAAGAAGAAGGCGGGCAGCGGATGGTAATGTCACCATCTATAAAGCTCGACTTGTCGCTAAGGGTTATCGGCAAGTTCAAGGGATTGACTACGATGAGACTTTCTCTCCGTGGCGAAGCTTAAGTCCGTCCGAATCATGTTAGCAATTGCGCATACTATGATTATGAGATATGGCGGATGGGCGTCAAAACAGCGTTCATAACGGCTATCTTAAGGAAGAGCTGTATATGATACAAGCGGAAGGTTTTGTCGATCCTAAGAATCTTGACAAAGTATGCAAGCTCAGCGATCCATTTATGGGCTGGTGCAAGCATCTCGGAGTTGGAACATTCGCTTTGATGAGATGATCAAAGCGTTTGGGTTTATCTTGAGACTTATGGAGAAGCCTGCGTTTACAAGAAAGTGAGTGGGAGCTCTGTAGCATTTCTCATATTATATGTAGATGACATACTACGATGGGAAATGATATAGAATTCTTGGACAACATTAAGGCCTACTTGAATAAGTGTTTTTCAATGAAGGACCTTGGAGAAGCTGCTTATATATTAGGCATCAAGATCTATAGAGATAGATCGAGGCGCCTCATAGGTCTTCACAAAGCACATACCTTGATAAGATTTTGAAGAAGTTCAAAATGGATCAGTCAAGAAAGGGTTCTTGCTGTGTTGCAAGGTGTGAGATTGAGCTCAGCTCAATGCCCGACCACGACAAAAGATAAAGAAGAGATGAGTGTCATCCCTATGCCTCAGCCATAGGATCTATTATGTATGCCATTTGTGTACGGACCTGATGTAAACCTTGCCGTAAGTTTGGTAGGAAGGTACCAAAGTAATCCGGCAAGGAACCTTTGGACAGCGGTCAAGAATATCTGAAGTACGAAAGGACAAAGGACATGTTTCTCGTTTATGGAGGTGACGAAGAGCTCGTGCGTAACAGGTTACGTCGGCGCTAAACCGACACAGATCTGGATGACTCTAAGTCACAAACCGGATCGTGTATATGTTGAATGGTGGAGCGATGGCTGGTGCGGTGCAAGCGAAGCGTCGTGGCGGGATCTACATGTGAAGCGGAGTACATGGCAGCCTCGGAGGCAGCGCATGAAGCAATTTGGGTGAAGGAGTTCATCACCGACCTAGGAGTCATACCCAATGCGTCGGGGCCGATCAAACTCTTCTGTGACAACACTTTGGAGCTATTGCACTTGCCAAGGGCCAGGTTTCACAAGAAGACCGAGCACATCAAGCGTCGCTTCAACTCCATCCGTGAAAATGTTCGGGATGGAGACATAGAAATTTGTAAAGTGCATACGGATCTGAATGTCATGAGATCCGTTGACTAAACTTTCTCTTCATGGGCAAAACATGATCAACACGAGAACTCTATGGGTGTTCGATTCATCACAATGTAAACTAGATTATTGACTCTAGTGCAAGTGGGAGACTGTTGGAAATATGCCCTAGAGGCAATAATAAAAGCATTATTATTATATTTCCTTGTTCATGATAATTGTCTTTTATTCATGCTATAAGCGTATTATCGGAAATCGTAATACGTGTGAATACATAGACCTGTCGTCCTAGTAAGCCTCTAGTTGACTAGCTCGTTGGTCAGACGAGATAGTCATGGTTTCGACTATGGACATCGGATGTCATTGACAAGCGGGATCACGTCATTAGGAGAATGGCGTGATGGACAAGACAATCCTAAGCATAGCACAAGATCGTGTAGTTCGTTTTGCTAGAGCTTTTCCAATGTCAAGTATCTCTTCCTTAGACCATGAGATCGTGCAATTCCGGATACCGTAGGAGTGCTTTGGGTGTATCAAGCGTCTGGCGTGGCGGGTGACTATAAAGGTGCACTACGGTATCTCGAAAGTGACCATTGGGTTGACACGGATCGAGGCGGGATTTGTCACTCCGTGTTACGGAGAGGTATCCTGGGCCCCTTTCGGTAATGCATCATCATAATGAGCTCAAAGTGATCAAGTTAATGCAGTCACGGGATCATGCATTCTGATCTGAGTAAAGTGACTTGCGATGCTTGAGACTAAGCGAGGTATTGGGATACCGGCGATCGAGTCTCGGGCAAGTAACATACCGTCGACAAAGGGAATAGAATCTGGGGTTGCTTGAACCCTTGACATCGTGGTTCATCCGATGACAACATCGAGGAGCATGTAGGAGCCAACATGGGTATCCAGATCCGCTGTTGGTTATTGACTTGAGGTAGTCTCGGTCATATGCGCATGTCTCCCGAACCGTAGGGTCTACACATAAGGTTCGGTGGCGCTAGGGTTATTAGGAAGACAAGTATGTGATTACGAATGTTGTTGAGTCCGGATGAGATCCGGACGTCACGAGGAGTTCGGAATGGTCGGAGGTAAAGATTTATATATGGAAAGTGGTTAAGCGGACTCGGAAAGTTTGAGGGTATCTGGGTAATGTCAGGGGCCACGGGAGGTTCGGAGGTCCACGGGAGGGCCACCCCTCGGGGGCCACATGGGCTAAGTGGGAGAGGAGCCAGCCCTGGTGGGCTGGGCGCACCTCCCACCTAGGCCCATCTTGGCTAGGGCATGGGAGGGAAACCCTAAAGGCGCCCCCTGGCTTGGGGGCAAGCCACCTCCCTCCTCCCCTTGGCCGCCGCCCCATCTAGGGTTTCCCTAGATGGCCGGCCCCCCTGCCCTCTCCTCCTATAAATAGAGGGGTGGGGGAGGGCTGCTAACACCATTGAAGGCGCAGCCCCTCCCTCCCAACACCTCTCTTTCTCCGTGTGAGCTTGGCGAAGCCTGCTGGGAGAAGCTGCCGTGCCAGCTGCACTGCGCCGTCGTGCTGCCATTGGAGTTGTCTTCCTCAACCTCTCCTTCATCCTTGCTGGATCAAGGCGGAGGAGGCGCCATCGTCCCGTCGTGTGTTGAACAGGAGTGCTGTCCTTTCAGCACTTTGGTCATCGGTGATCGGAATCACGTTGGGAGCGTCTTCATCATCACCACTCCCTCGAGCAGCTTCCGTACTCGATCTACAAGTGGTATGTAGATGCAAACTCTCTCTCGTGACTCGTTGCTTAGATGAACTCATAGATAGATCTTGGTGAAACCGTAGGAAAATTTTAATTTTCTGCAGCGTTCGGCGAGGACCTCAGAGCAAAATTCTTCGCATCGATCGGAGTTTGCGAAATCATCCATCAAGATGTCGCCCGTACCCGGGGCAGTTCTACCTCGAAATCAACCGTCCAGCGGTGACATCGACACAATGCTACAAATGCGGTGACAACGACCGTTATTTCATGACTCCCATGATGAGCGGCGGCTTCATCCATGCTCGGTCCCTTAGTCGAGTCGAAAGCGGTGATCTTGTGTCTGGATTACGAAACATCGATTGGCTCATGTTGTAATTAAACTTTAATGAACTTGTAGTATGTCTCTTTGGTTTTGAGTCGTTCAACTTAGATGTAATCGATGCTATTAATGTCTTGCTTTTCTCTTCGATCGTTCTGTTGCATACTTATATATTGCTTATGTATTATGCGTGAATTGGTACTAACGTTTACGTTTGGCTAGTGCATAGCGATGCCGGCGTATGCCGTGTACAAGGTAAGGTTCGGAGTCTCGATGGTACGGGAGGTGTGAGGAACAGGTTCACGATTCAGCGTGCCGATTTACAAAGGTACACCACTAGGGCGAGGCGAATCTAGATCGCCCGCTATCTAGCGGGAGAGGAGGCGTTGGAGGAGCAGGATGAAGGCGAGTTTCATCGTGATGATGCTCATCGTGATGACCGCAGCTCTCTTCTATGTGATGGTAGTTTAGATGATCGATGTCGACTTGTAATGTGAATACAAACTTCGCTACTCAGCGGTCTCGAGACTTGTAATATAATGTTCTATCTTTGTTCGGTCTTTTCAATTAGGAGACTAATATGATGATGGTATTAGGAGACTAATATGATGGTGTATTCAAAGACTAATCTTCTATTGTATTTGATGAATCATTGTTGATGTGTGCTGTCTATATTTTGTCAAATTATACATTTTGTAACCTTGCAAAAAACAGAAAATAAAAAAACAAAAAAAAACCTAATATTCATACTAATGGCACATCACATGACAGTCGCCATTAGTATGACAATCACCTATAATGGTAGCATCAGCGGGTAGTCGCCATTAGTATCTGTGATTACTAATAAATAGCTTCGGAGGTGGTGTGCCATTAGTATATAACTTTACTGGGTATACATGGCCCACAGGGAGGCATACTAATGGCGCTTTGGCCTATACTAATGGCGCACCAGCAGTCGCCATTAATACTCTGAGATACTAATGGCGCGCGCAAGTGAGTGCGCCATTAGTAAAAACTACTAATGGCGTGCTATTAATGGCGCACCACAGATCGCCATTAATAGCCATACTAAATGCGCCATTAGTAGGGTTTTCTAGTAGTGATGTATAGGTCATGAAGAAAGCAATAGCAATATACTAAGCGATCAAGTGCTAGGCTAGCGGAATGGTTCATGTCAATCACATCATTCTCCTAATGATGTGATCCCATTAATCAAATAACAACACATGTCTATGGTTAAGAAAACGTAACCATCTTTGATTAATGAGCTAGTCAAGTAGAAGGCATACTAGTGACTATATGTTTGTCTATGTATTCACACATGTATCATGTTTCGGTTAATACAATTATAGCATGAATAATAAACATTTATCATGATATGAAATAAATAATAACTTTATTATTGCCTCTAGGGCATATTTCCTTGAGTCTCCCACTTGCACTAGAGTCAATAATCTAGATTACACGATAATGATTCTAACACCCATGGAGTCTTGGTGTTGATCATGTTTTGCTTTCGTGGAAGAGGCTGAGTCAGCAGGTGCGCAACATTCAGATCCGTATGTATCTTACAAATCTCTATGTCTCCCACTGGACTTGGTCCCGGATGGAATTGAGGCGTCTCTTGATATGCTTGGTCCTCTTGTGAAATCTGGATTCCTTTGCCAAGGCAATTGCACCGATATTGTCACGGAAGATCTTCATTGGTCCGATGCACTAGGTATGACACCTAGATCGAAATGAACTCTTTCATCGAGACTCCTTCATTTCTGCGCTTCGAAGCAGCTATGTACTCCGCTTCATGTAGATCCATACCGTACGGCTTTGTTTAGAACTGCATCAGCCCACAGCTCCACCGTTTAATAAAAACACGTATCCGGTTTGCGATTTAGAATCGTCCGGATCGATTGTCAAAACTTACATCGGCGTAACCATTTACGACTAGCTCTTTGTCACCTCCATATCTGAAACATATCCTTAGTCCTTTTCCGGTATTTAGGGATGTTCTTGACGCTGTCGAGTGATCCGCTGGATTACTTTGGTACCTTCCTGCCAAGCTTATTGCTAAGCATCGTCGGTCTGGTACACAACATTGCATACATGATAGAGCCTATGGCTGAAGCATAGGAACATCTTTCATTTCTCTCTATCTTCTGCTTTGTGGTAGGGCATTGAGTCGACTCAATTTCACACCTTATGTCTGAGTAAAAATCCTTTCTTTGCTGATCCATTTGAACTTTTTCAAAACTTTATCAAGGTATGTGCTTTGTGAAAGTCAATCAAGCGTCTTGATCTATCTCTATAGATCTTGATGCCCAATATATAAGCAACTTCACGAGGTCTTTCATTGAAAAACTTTTATTCAAGTATCCTTTTATGCTATCGAGAAATTCTATATCATTTCCAATCAATAATATATACGTCCACATATAATATCGGAAATGCTCTGAGCTCCCACTCACTTTCTTGTAAATCTGGGCTTCTCCAAAAATGCATATAAAACCATATCTTTGATCACACTATCAAGCGTTTATTCTAACTCGAGAGGCTTGCGGACCATAAATTGATATTTGGAGCTTGCACTTTGTTAGCACCTTTTGGATCAACAAAACCTTCTAGTTGCATCATATAACAACTCTTCTTCTAGAAATCCATTCAAGAATGCAGTTTTGACATCCATTTGCCAAATTTCATAATCATAAAATGCAGCAAGTGCTAAAATGATTGGACAGACTTAAGCATCGCTTCTGGTGAGAAAAGTCTCGCCGTAGTCAACCCTTGAACTTGTCGAAAACCTTTAGCAACAACAAGTCGAGCTTTATAAACGATTACATTACCATCGGCGTCGATCTTCTTCTTAAAGATCCATTTATTCTCAATGGCTTGCCGATCATCGGGCAAGTCAACCAAAGAATCCATACTTTGTTCTCATACATGGATCCCATCTCAGATTTCATGGCTTCCGACCATTTTGCGGAATCTGGGCTCACCATCGCTTCTTCATGGTTTGTAGGTTAGCCATGGTCTAGTAATATGACTTCGAGAATAGGATTCTTGTACCACTAAGTGCGGATCTTACTCTAGTTAACCTCGTGAGATTCGGTAGAAACTTGATCTGAAGTTTCATGATCAATATCATTAGCTTCCTCACTAATTGGTGTAGTTGTCACGGGGAACGGTTCTTGTGATGAACTATTTTCAATAAGGGCTGAATCTGATTATCTCATCAAGTTCTACTTTTCTCCCTCACTTCTTTGAGAGAAACTCTTTTCTAGAAAGGATCCGAATTTAACAGCGAAAATCTTGCCCTCGGATCTGTGATAGAGCGTGTACCCAATAGTCTCTTTTGGGTATCATATGAAGACACATTTCTCCGATTTAGGTTCGAGCTTATCTGGTTGAAGTTTCTTCACATAAGCATCATGCAGCCCCAAACTTTAAGATCGACAACTTTGGTTTCTTGCTAAACCATAGTTCATAAGGTGTCGTTTCAGCGGTTTTGATGGTGCCCTATTTAGCGTGAATCGGCCGTCTCTAAAGCATAACCCCAAAATGATAGCGGTAAATCGGTAAGAGACATCATAGATCGCACCATATCTAGTAAAAATACGATTACGACGTTCGGACACACCATTTCGTTGTGGTGTTCGGGTGGCGTGAAGTTAGCGAAACTATTCGCATTGTTTCAAATGCAAACCAAACTCGTAACTCAAATATTCTCCTCCACGATCAGATCGTAGAAATTTTATTTTCTTATTACGATGATTTTCCACTTCACTCTGAAATTCTTTGAACTTTTCAAATGTTTCAGACTTATGTTTCATCAAATAGATATACCCATATCTGCTCAAATCATCTGTGAAGGTGAAAAATACGATACCGCTTGGCGTGCCTCAACATTCATTGGACCACAAACATCGGTATGTATGATTTCCAACAAATCAGTTGCTCGCTCCATAGTTCGGAGAGCGGCGTTTTAGTCATCTTGCCCATGAGGCGCGGTTATGAAGTACCAAGTGATTCATAATCAAGTGATTCAAAAGCCCATTAGTATGGAGTTTCTTCATGCGTTTTACACCGATATGACAAGCAATGATGCCACAAATAAGTTGCACTATCATTATCAACTCTGTATCTTTTGGTTTCAACACTATGTATATGTGTATTACTACTATCGAGATTTAATAAAAATAGACCACTCTTCAAGGGTGCATGACCATAAAGATATTATTCATATAAATAGAACAACCATTATTCTCGACTTAAATGAATAACCGTCTGCATCAAACAAGATCCAGATATAATGTTCATGTATGGCGGCACAAATAACAATTATTTAGGTCTAAAACTAATCCCGATGGTAGATGTAGAGGTAAGCGTGCCGACCGCGATCACATCGTCTTTGGAACCATTTCCCGCGCGCGTCGTCACCTCGTCCTTAGCCAATCTTGCAATTCGTAGTTCTGTTTGAGTTGCAAATATTAGCAGAGACGATATCAAATACCGAGTACTACTCTGCGAGTATTAGTAAGGTACACATCAATAACATGTATACCACATATACCTTTGTTCACTTTGCCATCCTTCTTATCCGCCAAATACTTGGGGCAGTTCCGCTTCGATGTCGATCGCTTGCGGTAGAAGCACTTTCAGATCTCGGCTTAGGTCAGACTTGGGTTTCTTCTCTTGAGCACAACTTGTTTCTTGTTCTTCTTGAAGTTCCCCTTCTTCTTTCCTTTGCCTTTTTCTTGGCTGGTGGTTTTGTTAACCATCAACACTTGATGCTCCTTTTGATTTCTACCTCATGGCTTTTAGCATTGCGAAGAGCTCGGGAATAGACTTGTCCATCCCTTGCATATTATAGTTCATCACGAAGCTCTTGTAGCTTGGTGGCGATGATTGAAGAATTCATCAATGACACTATCATTAGGAAGATTAACTCAGTTGAATCAAGTGATTATTATACCCGGACATTTTGAGTATGTGTTCCTTGTGAACTATTCTCCTCCATCTTGCAGCTATAGAACTTATTGGAACTTCATATCTCTCAATCGGGGCATTTGCTTGAAATATTAACTTCAACTCTGGAACATCTCATATGCTCCATGGCGTTCAAAAGCGTCGTTGAAGGCCGGTTCTAAGCCGTAAAGCATAGCTGCTTGAACTATCGAGTAGTCATCGGCTTTGCTACGCCAAGCGTTCTGCGTCATCGGTTGCATCGGCGAACAGGCCTGGCACCCAGCGGTGCTTCCATGGCGTAATTCTTACGTGCGCAATGAGGATAATCCTCGAGTTCGGACCCAGTCGTGTAATTGCTACCATCATCTTTCAACTTTGCTTTCTCAAGGCATTAAAATTCAGCGGAACAACGGCCACGAGCCATCTATCTCGATAAACATAGACAAGCAAAATACTATCGGTACTAAGTTCATGATAAATTTAAGTTCAATTAATCATATTACT
>JAHIAM010001484.1:0-23523 GCA_021605205.1 Aegilops longissima
GTGTCACAAAGTTGTCATCGCATACACAATTGCTATCTTGGTTCGTGAAGTTTTGCATGAGAAAAGAGCTCAAAAGAAAAAGAGCCAATCAAGCTTTTCAGCAAAGAGAAAAGATAAGCAAAGAGCTTATGAGCAAGAACCATAGCATCATCAAACATTAAGATTGTCATACTTGATCATCTTGGATCAACTCATCGACACACCATACATATAGCATACTTGGGATAGAAGTCGTTGCATTTTTGCTTAGTAGGTTGTGCACAAGTTCGTATCCGCCTATTGTGCAATCGTGCTAGCGTCTCTCTAGTGTTGTGCAACAAGAGCATCTTGGTGTATTCCACATTTTGGCTCATCCTTGGTTGCATAACCCCATATTATCTTTTTGTGTGTGTGTTTTCGTGTACCATATTTTGCTATTGGTCTACTTGTTGCATTTGCAAATTTGTGAATCATTTCCAACTTTATTGAGTCTCACTTACAATTGCATCAAATTTTGTGCCACCATCCTAACTGAGCTCCACCATAAGCTTTTTATTTGTGTAGTTGTGAGAACCGACAAGAATCGGTACCAAGAGTGCTATTTCATTGTCCGCATTTGAGTGAACTTGATTCATTTTCAATATCGGTCAAAGGTACATTGGTATAAGTTCTTTTCCGTTCTACCACTCACATCTTGCTTGGAATGATGGATAGGCCAAGTTCTTCTACCAACCCACTCTTCATCGAACAAGGCGGCGACATGTCGCATCGTCACCAAAAGCCACCTCTTGATTGCACTGTGGCGTTGCACCAAGAACAACAAGCAATGGCGACGCGATCGACAACCTCGCCACCGACTTGCGACTCTCGAGCAGCGTACAAGAGACTACCGACAACAAGTTCGAGGCACACAAGCAAGAGAATGATGCAAGAATGGACGAGATCCGCAAGTTGGTGAAAGCGGCATCATTCCACTTCTTCATCATCAAGGCGAGCCACTCGAGTCGACACTCGGCGACACCTTCTCGACTCAAGTACACCGTCATCGAACACTCTTGATGAGCAGCAGCGCCAAGATCGTCATGCATCTCGCAACCCGCTACATGACAAGCACTCACAAGACCAAGTTGATGATCAAGTTCCTCGTCCTCAATCAAACCAAGAGGCTTTTGCTCAAGCTCAAGAACGACAGCGTCTTCGTCACCAACAAGAGGAAGAAAGAGCACGTCGTCACCAAGACAAACAAGGCGCCAATGCTCAGCGTCGTCAACAACAACAACGTGAAGAGCAAGCTCTTGAGTATAGCGTGCCCTTCAAGAATCAAGTAAAGCCGTCGCCAACGCAATCGCGAGCGGCGCAATCAAGAGGAAGCCCTTGAGAAGAAATCCATGAGAGGAACTACCAACCTCATGTACACCGTCAAGTTCCTCAAGCTCCTCAAGCTCCTCCACAAGCTCGTCAAGCTCCACCTCAACCTCAAATTCAACAAGAGCAAGTTGATCATGGTCTTCCTCCGCGCCAAGAGCAACATGAAGACGAGTACATTCCACGTCAAGGACGTCATCATCAACATCGCCAACAATACAATGACGAGCAACGCTACGGCAAGCTAAAATTCACCATGCCCAAGTTCAATGGGAGCAATGACCCCGAAGACTACCTCTCATGGGCATTGAAGGTTGACAAAATCTTCCGTTTGCACAACTACGATGAAGCGAAGAAAATCGCTATGGCATCACTTGAGTTCCAAGATTATGTGCTCATATGGTGGGAACAAATCATTGAGCGACGACAAGCAAGAGGTGAACCTCCAATCACCACTTGGGCTCAAATGAAGGTGATAGAGGCAAAGGTGTCCCGATGTTTCGATGAGATGGTGGCTATCGTTTCTGTGGGAGTCGACCTTGACGATCCGACTACGAACGTGCGAGACGTCGCGCCTTAGCAATCGCTAAACCAACTTCCGAGGGTTATTGACCACGCGGAGCACGATCAACGACCACGAGGGCCTGTTTCCTGCGAGCAAACGAAGAACAAGCAAGAAACTGAGATTGCAATCTGGATATTGCGAATATAAGATGAAAGCTTTATTGATCAAGGTGGGGTTCTGTGGCGCCTTTGTGCAGTCGTGGAACACAAGCGGCACTGTGAAGTTGCAGCTATGGCGAACTTTTAATCTAAACAAAACCCAAGGTCTAAACGGTGCCCTAAGGGCTGTATATATGGAGGAAGAGGGGGAATTTCGTGACCCTTGGTGGAGGGTCCAAATCAACCCTAACTCTTGTTTCCCCACACATACGGACTCTAAAACAGCCTATACTTAAGTATTTCGAAATTACATAGGCCTGGCCCAATAATAAGGTGACGCAGCACCTAGAATAGCCTATGGACGAATATTATGAAGTGGCATCTTGTATATTTCGTCCAAGGCCTCATGCACTCATTAGGGTGGCTTCAAAGTCCTGGAATCATCACTTGTAACTCCGTTCTTGTTCTCCTTGCGCATGGCATTATCTCCATGCTTGTTCTTGCTCCAATGTCCATCCTTCTCCAAGCTAGGGCCTTCATTTGTAAGCAAAACAAATGTATCCAATTTAAGCAGCATCATATTCTCATGAACATTAGAATCATTACCAAGAAGCGAAAGTACGATAATTTAATTGGCGTCTGTGAGCTCTAGTAATTGGTCCAAGATATGTAACAAGGGGCTGTGGGTGTAACAATGGTATTGATGTCCTCATCATCCTCCCCTTCTTGAAATGAAGTCGTCCTCGACGGAAGCTCATATTCCTCACCCAAATAAGGCTTCAAATCTGCAATGTTAAAAGTGGGACTAACCCCAAAATCTGCAGGCAGCTCAAGTTTATATGCATTATCATTTATTTTCTCTAACACCTTAAATGGACCATCAAGACGTGGCATTAGCTTTGATTTATGCAAATTAGGAAACCTATCCTTACGCAAATGTAACCAAACAAGATCTCCGGTGCAAAGACAACATGTTTTCTACCCTTATCTCCAACAAGTTTATATTTAGCATTCATACGCTCAATGTTTTCCTTAGTTATCTCATGCATTTTAAAATCAATTCAGCACGTTCTTTAGCATCAAAATTAACCTTCTCCGAAGATGGAAGAGGCAACAAATCAATAGGTGCACGAGGTAGGAAGCCATACACAATTTCAAAAGGGCACATCTTAGTAGTAGAATGCAATGAGCGATTATAAGCAAATTCAATATGAGGCAAGCATTCTTCCCACATTTTCTTATTATTCTTCAAAACAGCCCTAAGCATAGTAGACAATGTTCTATTGACTACTTCAGTTTATCCATCAGTTTGGGGTGACAAGTAGTACTAAAAAGCAGTTTAGTCCCCAACTTAGCCCATAAACATCTCCAAAAGTGGCTAAGAAATTTAGTATCACGATCTGAAACAATAGTATTTGGCACACCATGCAAGCGAATAATTTCACGAAAGAACAAATCAGCAACATTAACAGCATCATCGCTTTTATGACATGGTATAAAGTGTGCCATTTTGAGAATCTATCCACGACAACAAATATGCTATCCCTCCCTTCTTTGTTCGAGGTAAACCTAAAACAAAGTCCATAGATATATCCTCCCAAGGAACACTAGGCACGAGCAAAGGCATATATAAACCATGAGGATTGAGTCGTGACTTAGCTTTTTGACATGTAGTGCAGCGAGCAACAAAAGCGCTCAACATCCCGTCTCATCTTTGGCCAAAAGAAATGTGTAGCAAGTATATCCTCCGTCTTCTTGACGCCAAAGTGTCCCATTAATCCTCCTCCATCGCCTCCTGCAACAACAAAAGACGAACAGAGCTAGCAGGAATGCATAGCTTGTTAGCACGAACACAAAACCATCATTAATAACGAACTTGTTCCATGTTCTTCCTTCTTTACAATTCTGCATTACATCTTTAAAATCAGCATCATGCACATATTGATCTTTGATGGTCTCCAAACCAAATATTTTGAAGTCAAGTTGTGAAAGCATAGTATAGCGACGAGACAAAGCATCAGCAATAACATTTTCTTTACCCTTCTTGTGTTTAATGACATAAGGGAAAGTCTCAATGAATTCAACCCATTTAGCATGTCTACGATTCAGTTTAGCTTGACTTTTAATATGTTTCAAAGATTCATGATCAGAATGTATAACAAATTCTTTGGGCCATAAATAATGTTGCCATGTCTCTAAAGTCCGAACAAGAGCATATAATTCTTTGTCATAAGTAGAATAGTTCAGACTAGGCCCACTCAATTTTTAGAAAAGTATGCAACAGGTTTGCCATCTTGTAATAACACACCTCTAATCCAATTCCACTAGCATCACATTCAAGCTCAAAAGTCTTATTAAAGTCAGGAAGTTGGAGTAAAGGAGCATGTGTCAACTTATCTTTCAATACCGTGAAGGCTTCTTCCGTGCGGTACCCCAAACAAAAGGCACATCCTTCTTTGTAAGCTCATTGAGAGGTGCAGCAATGGTGCTAAAGTCTCTCACAAAACGCCTATAGAAACCAGCGAGTCCAAGAAAACTCCTCACTTGTGTGACCGTTTTGGGCTGCGGCCAACTCTCAATAGCTTCAATCTTGGCTTTATCAACTTCAATTCCTGTGGAGTAACAACATAGCCAAGAAAAGATACTCGGTCGGTGCAAAAGGTGCACTTCCCAAGGTTACCAAACAAGCGTGCATCACGTAGAGCATTAAAAACAACACGTAAATGTTCCAAATGTTCTTCCAAAGATTTGCTATAAATCAGTATATCATCAAAGTAAACTACCACAAATCGTCCAATGAAAGCACGTAAAACTTCGTTCATTAATCTCATGAAAGTACTAGGTGCATTAGTTAACCCAAAAGGCATGACTAACCACTCATATAATCCAAACTTAGTTTTAAATGCTGTTTTCCATTCATCTCCCAATTTCATACGAATTTGATGGTATCCACTCATAAATCAACTTTGGAGAATATTGTAGAGCCACTCAATTCATCAAGCATATCATCTAGCCTAGGAATAGGATGGCGATAACGAATAGTAATATTATTAATGCCTCTACAATCAACACACATACGCCGACGTACCATCCTTTTAGGCACTAGTATAATAGGAACAGCACAAGGACTAAGAGATTGGCGTATATAACCTTTGTCGAGCAGCTCTGTGCTTGACGCATAATCTCCTTCGTCTCCTCTGGATTGGTGCGATATGGTGCGCGGTTGGGTAGCGATGCACCGGAATTAAGTCAATTTGATGCTCAATTCCTCGAATAGGTGGTAATCCGGTGGCACGTCTTGTGGGAAGACGTCGGCGAACTCTGCAAAATGTTAGTGACAGAGGGGGCAAAGAGGAAGGCACGTCCTCGAATGAAAATAATGCCTCTTTGCATACAAAAGCATAGCAAACAGATTTGCTAGAATCTAGCTCATCAATATCAGATTTGGTGGCAAATAAACATGCACTTTTCAGTTTAATTTCGAAGCAACATTAGATGGTTTATTATTAGGCTTCATTTGTTGCTCAAATTCTTTTGCCACAATCTGATTTTCACTCTTATTTTTCTCCTGTTTTGCTTTATTAGCTCTATTAATATCATCTTTCAAAATGGAATCAGGAGTCATAGGAAGCAAAGTAATATTTTTATCCTTGTGAACAAGAGTATACTGATTGTTTCTACCATGGTGTACAGAATTTTATCAAATTGCCATGGTCTACCAAGTAATAAGGAACATGCTTGCATAGGTACCACATCACAATCAACATAATCAGCATATGTAGAGATACTAAAATACACACGAACAAAGACGTGTTACCTTAACCTTGCCGCTGTTGTTGAACCATTGGATGTAGTAAGGATGTGGATGTGGTCTTGTGGTGAGAGAAAGCTTCTCCACCATATCCATGCTAGCCAAGTTGTTGCAGCTCCCTCCATCTATGATGACGCGAATAGAACGTTCCTTCACAACTCCCTTTGTATGGAACAAGTTATGCCTCTGATTTTGCTCAGCTTGTGTAACCTGCACACTCAAAACACGTTGAGCAACTAAACATTCATACTGTCGGCATCTTGAGCAGCCATGTATTGCGTGTCATGATCAGAATCATCTCCACCGTGTTCTTCATGTGTAATAAGAGCCAAAGTCTCTTCATCATAGTCACTAGCGGACTCATACCCACCATCCTCAAGAGCAATCATCACACGCTGAGATTGGCATTCTCTCATAAAATGTCCTCTTCCCTTACAACGACGACAAATAATATCACTTGTGTGCCCTGTTGACGCCATGGAAGAAGAAGAGCTCTGTGTAGGCCCAAAGGTGTACTCTTGGCGGATAGTGGTGGTTGTGCCCTTTCTTGTATCACGGTTGGAGGTGGCAGCCAACGGAGGTGCGGTGTAGTAGAACGTGTGGAAGTAGATGATGCACGTGGTGTCCATGATGAAGGTCGACCTGCGAGAAAAGTTAGTCGCGCCAAGGCACATCGATCCTGCACTTCACGTTCAGCTTTACAAGCAAGATGGAATAATCGAGTGATATTATTATAATCCTTGTAGTCTAGAATGGTCTGAATCTCTCTATTTAATCCACCGAGAAAACGTGCAAGCATAGCTTCATTCTCCTCAACA
The DNA here is from genome assembly GCA_021605205.1 of Aegilops longissima. Taxonomy (NCBI): domain Eukaryota; kingdom Viridiplantae; phylum Streptophyta; class Magnoliopsida; order Poales; family Poaceae; genus Aegilops; species Aegilops longissima. Next base: position 6,637 of record JAHIAM010001484.1, read on the forward strand.
ATACCACATCTAATCAAGCCAGTTTGTAATTCTGATAATATTCTTCACCGAATTTTTCCTTGTCTTAAGCGCTGCAATTTTGAAGTAATTCACTGATAATATGGTGGAACCCAACGAGCACGCATAGTAGTTTTCAAAGCAGCCCAAGTAGCTGGAACAGGATATAATCTACAATGTTCGGACCACCAAACACATGCAAAGCTAGTGAAAGCACAAACAGCAACAGAACACGTCTCTCCTCGGGATATTGTAAACATGTAAATCGTTGTTCAGTTTCTAATTCCCAAGTAAGATATATATCAGGAACATATCTACCCTCAAATGGTGGAATATTCAATTTCAGTTTAGGGAGATGGTCATGATCTCGCACTGAAGGGGAGCCCGAACATTTCCATTATTAGCATGTGGACGACCTGGTGGTTGTGGTGCTGGTGGTTGCACGTAGTTCTGATGTTGATCAACCTCATCCTCGTAAGCTCTCACATAATCATCCTCCCCCACGGCAGCAGCAGGAGTCCCGTATATCAACAGCAGACACAAAGCAGCTTGGCCGGTGAAGAGGGACACGGGAAGCTCGGCGGAGGGCTGTTTGCGATGTGGAGGTAGTCCATGTTGTTGTAGTAGAGGTGCGTTAGGTGCAGCCGGTGGTGGTGGTGGTAGACGCGCGAGCAATTCATTAAACTTGTTATCGAGCTTTGTTTCAACGCCTTCTCAATGCCATCTATCTTCTCCATGGCCTCTTCAAATCTATTTAGCACATCGTCCACCTGCCCACTCATCATTTGTTGAAACTTATCATGTAGCGCTTTGTTTGTCATGTTCTCCCGGTCGGTCTCGCTCGACTTGTGATCCTGCCATGGTTAGCAACAATAGAAACACACAAGAATATGATTCGACAGACTACTAGGAAGTGGTGGTGGTGGTGTGGTGGGCGATCACAAACCGTCAAGCAAATCTCAAATTCTTACCAGTTCTTACCCAAAGAAGAAAGCGGTGATCGGCAACCGATGTAGTCAAAACTCTCAAAGCTTGGATAGAGCGATTACGGGGAGAGTCAAACGCACGATGTAGATGTATGTGGAGCTGGGAAGGCTTATAATATGGTAGCAAAAGGGTCAGCAATAATCAATTCAGAGATGCAAAGTTGAATAAACGCTCAACGACGATCTTGGTTGGTCCTAGGCTAGACCGTGCTAGAGACGCGAGCCTAGAACACAAACAAAATCACGGTGCTGCACGTAAACAAGGGAAAAGCACACTCTGGATTTTTTTTTTCTCTTTTTTTTTTTTTGCGCTGCTTTTTTTTTTTTTTTTTGCGAAAAATCACTATAATGGCGAGTGTCTCAAAACTCTTCCGAGGTCAAACTGACAGGATGGGCACGAAATTTTTCGACCAAAATTTTTTTTTTTCGACTGCCCGGACCCAAAAACTGGAAACGGGTCAAAAAAAACTTTATATAACGGCGACTGTCTCAATACACTTAGAAACACTTAAAAACAGGATAGCCAGAAAATTTTTCGACAAGTGCGTTTTGAAAAATTTTGGGCCTAAACGAGGGTGGTTTCGGACTCTTTTTTTTTTTTTTCCAAACCTACTCCGCAAGGAAACACGAATCGAAACTAGATGGATCTCGAAAACAACCCTAATATGCAAGGAACTCGGATTGGATATATGGTGGTGGTATATGGCAGCGGTGGTGGTAGCGGTGGTAGTATATGGATATGGATCGGTGGTGGTATACGGACACGGATTGGTGGTGGTCTATGGATACGGATTCGGAGCGGTGGTGGTAGGTGGCGTGGGCGATGATGATGGTGCGGTGGCGGCGTGACAACTTATGACCGTAACTCAAACTCTAAAAGACTAGACGCTAAGACCAGCAACTAGACACGACGATGCAACCGCAAATTCAACAAAGCAAAACCCTAAAAAGATTATGCAAAGGCTCAGATTGGTTCGGATATGATGAACTAACCCTACTTTTTTTTTTGTGGCTTTTTCGTGGACTTTAGGTAGGAAGAACAAACTCGATCTAATCTACGAAAAACTGTAAAATCTCACCGAGCAACCTGAAAATCTGATACCACTTGATAGAGGCAAAGGTGTCCCGATGTTTCGATGAGATGGTGGCTATCGTTTCTGTGGGAGTCGACCTTGACGATCCGACTACGAACGTGCGAGACGTCGCGCCTTAGCAATCGCTAAACCAACTTCCGAGGGTTATTGACCACGCCGAGCACGATCAAACGACCACGAGGGCCTGTTTCTGCGAGCAAACGAAGAACAAGCAAGAAACTGAGATTGCAATCTGGATATTGCGAATATAAGATGAAAGCTTTATTGATCAAGGTGGGGTTCGTGGACGCTTTGTCCGGTCGTGGAACACAAACGGAAACGCGAAGTTGCAGCTATGGCGAACTTTTAATCTAAACAAAACCCAAGGTCTAAACGGTGCCCTAAGGGCTGTATATATGGAGGAAGAGGGGGGGAATTTCGTGACCCTTGGTGGAGGGGTCCGAAATCAACCCTAACTCTTGTTTCCCCACACATACGGACTCTAAAAACAGCCTATACTTAAGTATTTCGAAATTACATAGGCCTGGCCCAATAATAAGGTGACGCAGCACCTAGAATAGCCTATGGACGAATATTATGAAGTGGCATCTTGTATATTTCGTCCAAGGCCTCATGCACTCATTAGGGTGGCTTCAAAGTCCTGGAATCATCACTTGTAACTCCGTTCTTGTTCTCCTTGCGCATGGCATTATCTCCATGCTTGTTCTTGCTCCAATGTCCATCCTTCTCCAAGCTAGGGCCTTCATTTGTAAGCAAAACAAATGTATCCAATTTAGGCAGCATCATATTCTCATGAACATTAGAATCATTACCAAGAAACGAAAGTACCTGATAATTTAATTGGCGTGCGCGAGCTCTAGTAATTGGTCCAGTATATGTAACAGTAGGGGCTGTGGGTGTAACAATGGTATTGATGTCCTCATCAGAAGGATGTCATGCGAGCACGTTTTGTACCAACATACTACAATCGCGACCTCTTCAAGAAACTCCAATTACTCAAACAAGGAACAAAGGGCGTTGAAGAATACTACAAGGAAATGGAGATAGCCATGATTCGAGCCAATGTCAAGGAAGATGATGAGCAAACTATGGCACGTTTCTTGAATGGACTCAATCATCCCATCAAGAAGATCGCCGACTTCCAACCATATTCATCCCTCATTGAGCTCGTGCATCAAGCTACAAAGGCGGAACGCCAAGTGCAAGATGACTTCAAGTACGCCAAGTACTCATCCAAGACCTACAGTCCATCCAACAACCAAGCTTCAACGACTCCTCCAACTTCCACATCGACCAAGCCTTATTCAAGAAACGACGACAAGTCAAGTTACAAGAAAACTTCGACAAGTTCAAGTCGTCCTCCTCCTTCTACAAACAACCTCAAGCCGCGTGCTTCATCCTCTACTCCGACCGATGAGACCATTAAGACAAGCTCCTTAAAGTGTTTCACTTGCGGCGGCAGAGGCCACAAGTCATACGAATGCACCAACAAGCGCACCATGATCGTCAACGACGATGGCACATATGACTCAATGAGTGAAGAGGAAATGGAAGCTCTTGAGCAAGTGGCCATGCACCGGCAAGTGAATGAAGATGAAGATGATCAAGTCTTTTGTGATGAGGATTCGAGCCCCGCTCTCGTTGTCTCCAAAGTCTTGACCCTTCAACATCAACAAGAAGAAGACCAACGATGCCACATCTTCCACACAAAAGCCGGCATCAATGGACGGTCCATCAAGGTCATCATCGATGGAGGTAGTTGCCACAACTTGGCAAGTGAAGAACTATGCTCCAAGCTACAATTGGTCAAGAGGAAGCACCCCCACCCTTACAAGGTTCAATGGCTAAGGACTCAAGACTATACGAGTCGAGCATACGGTCCAAGTCTCCTTCAAAATTGGTGCTTACGAAGACACTTTGAATGTGATGTGGTCCCCATGACCGCTTGCCACCTACTTCTTGGTCGACCATGGCAATTCGACCGTGGTGTCATCCACAATGGGCGCACCAATCACTATAGCTTCAAGATGAAGGGAAAGAATATGTGCTACGACCTATGTCTCCTAGTCAAGTGAGTGCCGACAAGCAAGCCACCCATCATAGAGAGAAGAGTGAGAAAGTGATCCACCCAAAAGTGAGTGAGAGCCACAAGCCAAATTCGAGCGACTCTTCGACTAGAGAGAAAAACCTCATCCTCTTTGCCACCAAAAGTGAGATGAGAGAAGTGTGTGAGAAACCATCTACCGTGATGCACTTTGTCCTTGTGTGCAAGGATGGAGAACCAAAAACTAACACCATTCACGAGCTACCTTTGGTGTTTCAATCTCTTTTGCAGGAATTCCAAGATGTTTTCCCCGATGAGCTACCTCCGGGTCTACCTCCTCTTCGAGGCATTGAGCATCGAATCGACCTCATTCCCGGAGCGCCTCTACCAAACAAAGCTCCATACTGAGTCAATCCGGAAGAAACCAAGGAAATTCAACGGCAAGTACAACAACTCATCGACAACGGTCATGTACGTGAAAGCTTAAGCCCTTGTGCCGTTCCCGTTATTCTTGTGCCTAAGCCGGATGGAAGTTTCCGCTTGTGTTCCGATTGTAGACCTATCAATGCTATTACCGTTCGATATAGACATCCCATTCCTCGCTTGGATGACATGCTTGATGAACTTAGTGGAGCCAACTTTTTCTCAAAAATTGATCTTAAAAGTGGCTATTATCAAATCCGCATACAAGAGGGTGATGAATGGAAAACTGCTTTTAAAACCAAATTTGGTTTATATGAGTGGTTAGTGATGCCTATGGGTCTTTCGGAAGCTCCCGGTACTTTTGTGCGTCTTATGCATCATGTGCTTCGTCCTTACATTGGAGTCTTTGTTGTGGTTTACTTTGACGATATTCTTGTGTTTAGCAAAACCATGAAAGAGCACATCAATCATGTAAAATCTGTGTTGCAAACTCTTCGCAAAGAAAGCCTTTATGCAAACTTGAAAAAGTGCACATTTGGAGTTGACAAAGTGGTTTTCTTGGGTTTTGTTGTATCATCAAAGGGTGTCCATGTTGATGAATCTAAAATTCAAGCAATTAAAACTTGGCCCCAACCCACCAATTTGCAACAAGTGCGAAGTTTTCTTGGTCTTGCGGGTTTCTATCGTCGCTTTGTGAAAGATTTTAGCACAATTGCCGCTCCTTTGCATGCTTTGAGCAAGAAGAATACTACTTTTGTTTGGGGAACTTTGCAATCAACCGCTTTTGAGAAGCTCAAGTCTTTGCTTACTCATGCTCCGATTCTTGCCTTGCCCAATTTTGACAAAACTTTTGAGGTTCATTGTGATGCAAGTGGTACCGAATTGGCGGAGTTTTAATGCAAGAAAACGAGCCATTGCTTATTTTAGTGAAAAACTCTCCGGTGCTCAACTTAATTATCCCATCTATGATAAAGAATTGTATGCCTTAGTGCGTGTGCTCCATGTTTGGGAACATTACCTTAGACCTCATGAGTTTGTCATCCATACCGATCATGAAACGCTTAAGTACCTCAAAGGTCAAACTAAATTGAACAAGCGTCATGCCAAATGGAGTGAATTCATTGAATCTTTTGCTTATGTGATCAAGTACATTAAGGGTAAAGAGAATGTAGTTGCCGACGCACTTTCACGCATATGCATGCTTGTCACCCAACTTGAGTTGAATGTCATTGGTTTTGAGCATATAAAAGACTTGTATGAGCATGATCCATCTTTTGCTTCTCCTTATGCTAAGTGTTTGACGCATACGTCTTGGGAACAAATATTACATCAAGGATGGCTATCTTATGAGAGCTAACAAACTTTGCATTCCCGAGTCTTCTCTTTGTTTACTCCTTTTGCAAGAGGCTCATGGAGGCGGACTCATGGGACACTTTGGACGCGACAAGACATTCGCCACGCTCTCCAACAACTACTTTTGGCCCAAGATGTTCCGTGACGTACAACGCTTCACCAACCGATGCTATACATGTCGCAAAGCTAAGTCTAAAGCTCAATCTCATGGTCTTTACATGCCTCTTCCTATTCCATATCAACCATGGGAAGACATTAGCATGGATTTTGTACTTGGTTTGCCTAGGACTCAAAATGGCAAGGATCCCGTGTTTGTTGTTGTGGATAGATTTTCTAAGATGGCACATTTCATTCCTTGCAACAAGATAGACGATGCTTCACATGTTGCAAATCTCTTTGTAGGAAATATTGCGACACTCACGGAGTACCAAAGACAATCGTCTCCGATCGTGACGCCAAGTTCTTGAGTTACTTTTGAAGACCCTATGCGCCAAGCTCGGAATCAAGCTATTGTTCTCCTCGCATACCATCCTCAAACCGACGGCCAAACGGAGGTGACGAACCGCACACTATCCACTCTACTTCGTGTCTTGATCAAGAAGAACATCAAGGAGTGGGAAGCATGTCTACCCATCGCCGAAAGTACGCCTACAATCGTGCAAGACATTCAACTACCGGCAAGTCCCCCTTCGAGGTCGTCTACGGTTTCAACCCGTTGTCCCCATTGGACATTCTACCACTACCTCTCCAAGAGCGCACCAACATGGATGCAAGTGAACGAGCAAGCTACATCAAGAAGATGCACGAAGATACAAGGCACGCAATTGAGCGCCAAGTACAACGCCAAGCAAACAAGCTCAACGCCAACAAACAACCCATCGTCTTCAACATTGGCGATCAAGTGTGGCTACACCTTCGCAAGGACCGCTTCCCCAAAGAACGCAAGTCCAAACTTCTACCTCGAGCCGATGGCCCTTTCAAAGTGCTCGCACGCTACAACGACAACGCTTACAAAATCGACATACCTCGCGACAAGTACAACGTGAGCGACATCTTCAACGTCAAGGACCTTGCACCTGTCCATGGAGATGAAGTTTTTGATCCGAGGTCGGATCTCTCCCAAGGGGGAGATGATGCGAGCAGCCCTCACTCATCCCCACGGACGTGCCTTCATCTCCCTCAACACCACGGGACCCATGACAAGAGCCCGAGCTAAGGCTATTGAAGATAAGGTGAACTCGCTCCTCTCCGAACTTCTTATTTCTACCCATGAGACATGGCTACTACCTCATTCAAACTCTATGCGTGTAATCGATACATGGAGGCAAACCAAGGATCCACTACTTGCAAGAGCCAAGACGGCGAGAACCCCAAGTATGTCGAGAGGAAGAAGGAAGGCAGCTGGTTTCTGTGGCACGGACGTCCGACCCCCTCCGGACGTCCGACGATTCTCAGACACGGACGTCCGACGCCCCCGGACGTCCGAACTTCGTCACCGAATCAAACTCACGGACGTCTGACGCCCTCGGAGGTCCGAACATCGCCACCGAATCAAACCTACGGACGATCGGAGGCGACCGGACGTCCGGACGACCATCACCCGAACCGGATCTACGGACGATCGAGCCGCCTCCGGACGTCCGGACCCTCTGAAGCCGGACGACCGCCCGCTTTGACGACCGACACACCCACGCGCAAAAGAATAGACGGACATCCGAACGCGCCGGACGTCCGGACCTCCCGAAGCCTCCGGACGTCCGACGCCTTCCGGACGTCTGACGCTCGATGCGGCTGAAGCCCATGTACCCTTCGTTTTGACTTCCATTTGCACTAAGACTATAAATAGGACCCTTCCATCCCTAGTTAGGGTTAGCTTTTGGATTTGCTCATATTTGGTGTGAGAGCCATTGCTCATCCACTTGGCTACTTCTCCTTGAGATCAGGACCTCTTCGAGAAGATCCCCAAGCGGATTCAAGACCCTCCTAGGGTGGACCCCATCAAGACCTCCTCTCGGAGAAGAACGGCTACCCTTGTATCTTTACCTTTATTGTTCTTGAATCTCGTGCTACTCTATGTGTTCATCGATCTAGCGCTTGTGTGATCATTTTCTTGTCGGTTGAGTGACCTCTCTCGTTTTCCCGTGATTTCCTCGTGTTCTTCCGCTCGTTCTTCGTGTTCCTCGTAGGGATTCTCTCCAAACGTGAAAGATCGCCCACATAGGGTTCTGCCCTACATCAGAAAGCTTCTCCACCATATCCATGCTAGCCAAGTTGTTGCAGCTCCCTCCATCTATGATGACGCGAATAGAACGTTCCTTCACAACTCCCTTTGTATGGAACAAGTTATGCCTCTGATTTTGCTCAGCTTGTGTAACCTGCACACTCAAAACACGTTGAGCAACTAAACATTCATACCTGCCAAGATCTTCAGCAGCCATGTATTGCGCCTCATGATCGTAATCATCTCCACCGTGTTCTTCATGTGTAATAAGAGCCAAAGTCTCTTCATCATAGTCACTAGCGGACTCATACCCACCATCCTCGTGAGCAATCATCACACGCTGAGATTGGCATTCTCTCATAAAATGTCCTCTTCCCTTACAACGACGACAAATAATATCACTTGTGTGCCCTGTTGACGCCATGGAAGAAGAAGAGCTCTGTAGGCCCAAAGCAGTGTGCTCTTGGCGAGATAGTGGTGGTTGTGCACGCTTTCTTGTATCACGGTTGGAGGTGGCAGCCGACGGAGGTGCGGTGTAGTAGAACGTGTGGAAGTAGATGATGCATGTGGTGTCCATGATGAAGGTCGACCTGCGAAAAAGTTAGTTCGTGCCAACGCTCATCGATCCTGCACTTCACGCTCAGCTTTACAAGCAAGATGGAATAATCGGTGATATTATTATAATCCTTGTAGTCTAGAATGGTCTGAATCTCTCTATTTAATCCACCCGTAAAACGTGCAAGCATAGCTTCATTCTCCTCAACAATACCACATGTAATGAAGCCAGTTTGTAATTCCTGATAATATTCTTCTACCGAATTTTTTCCTTGTCTTAAGCGTTGCAATTTTTGAAGTAATTCACGCTGATAATATGGTGGAACCCAACGAGTACGCATAGCAGTTTTCAAAGCAGCCCAAGTAGCTGGAACAGGATATAATCTACAATGTTCAGACCACCAAACACATGCAAAGCTAGTGAAAGCACAAACAACAGCAGGAACACGTCTCTCCTCAGGATATTGTAAACATGTAAATCGTTGTTCAGTTTCTAACTCCCAAGTAAGATATATATCAGGAACATATCTACCTTCAAATGGTGGAATATTCAATTTCAGTTTAGGGAGATGGTCATGATCTCGTACCTGAAGGGGAGCCCGAACATTGCCATTATTTGCATGTGGACGACCTGGTGGTTGTGGTGCTGGTGGTTGCACGTAGTTCTGATGTTGATCAACCTCATCCTCGTAATCTCTCACATAATCATCCTCCCCCACCGTAGCAGCAGGAGCCATAGAAGTATCAACAGCAGCACCAACAGCTTGGCCAGGCTGAATGGGACACGGGAAGCTCGGCGGAGGGCTGTTTCGCGATGTGGAGGTAGTCCTTGTTGTTGTAGTAGAGGTGCGTTAGGTGCCGCCGGTGGTGGTGGTGGTAGACGTGCGAGCAATTCATTAAACTTGTTATCGAGCTTTGTTTCGAACGCCTTCTCAATGCCATCTATCTTCTCCATGGCCTCTTCAAATCTATTTAGCACATCTTCCACCTGCCCACTCATCATTTGTTGAAACTTATCATGTAGCGCTTTGTTTGTCATGTTCTCCCAAATCGATCCACGCTCGGCTTGTGATCCTGCCATGGTTAGCAGCAATAGAAACACACAAGAATATGATTCGACAGACTACTAGGAAGTGGTGGTGGTGGTGAAGGAAATATGCCCTAGAGGCAATAATAAATGTTATTATTTATTTCCTTATATCATGATAAATGTTTATTATTCATGCTAGAATTGTATTAACCGGAAACATAATACATGTGTGAATACATAAACCTACAGAGTGTCACTAGTATGCCTCTACTTGACTAGCTCGTTAATCAAAGATGGTTATGTTTCCTAACCATGAACAAGGAGTTGTTATTTGATTAATGGGATCACATCATTGGTTGAATGATCTGATTGACATGACCCATTCCATTTGCATAGCACCTGATCGTATAGTTTGTTGCTAGTGCTTTTCTTCATGACTTATACATGTTCCTATGACTATGAGATTATGCAACTCCCGCTTGCCCGAGGAACACTTTGGTGCTACCAAACGTCACAACGAATCGGGTGATTATAAAGGTACATTACAGGTGTCTCCGAAGGTACATGTTGGGTTGGCATATTTCGAGATTAGGATTTGTCACTCCGATTGTCGGAGAGGTATCTCTGGGCCCTCTCGGTAATGCACATCACATAAGCCTTGCAAGCATTGCAACTAAATGTGTTAGTTGTGAGATGATGTATTACGGAACGAGAAAAGAGACTTGCCAAGATGTGAGATTGAACTAGGTATTGGATACCGACGATCGAATCTCGGGCAAGTAACATACCGATGACAAAGGGAACAACGATGTTGTTATGCGGTCTCGACCGATAAAGATCTTCGTAGAATATGTAGGAACCAATATGGGCATCCAGGTCCCGCTATTGGTTATTGACCGAGAGGTGTCTCGGTCATGTCTACATAGTTCTCGAACCCGTAGGGTCCGCACGCTTAACGCTTCGATGGCGGTTATTATGAGTTTATATGATATTGATGTACGAAGGTTGTTCGAGTCCGGATGAGATCACGGACATGACGAGGAGTCTCGAAATGGTCGAGACATAAAGATTGATATATTGGAAGCCTATGTTTGACTCGGAATCACTCCGGTGAAATTGGGAATTTTACCGAGTACAGGGGTTACGGAACCTCCGGGGGTCAATGGGCCTTGATGGGCCTTAGTGGGAAAAGAAAGGGGCCATATGCTGGCGCAGCCTTCCCCTTCCCTAGTCCTATTAGGATTAGGAGAAGGGGTGGCGCCTCTCTCCCTTTCCCTTGGTCAAACCCTAGTTGGACTAGGATTGGGAGGAATCCTACTCGGTGGGAGTAGGACTCCCAGCGCAGCCATAGGTGGCCGGCCAGCCCCTCCCTTCCCTCCTTTATATCTGAGGCAGGGGCACCCCATGGCACACAAGTTGATCATTGAGATCGTTCCTCAGCCGTGTGCGGTGCCCCTTCCACCAAACTACACCTCGAATATACCGCTGCGGAGCTTAGGCGAAGCCCTGCGCGGTGGAACATCAACATCGTCACCACGCCGTCGTCTCGTGAAACTCTCCTCAACACTCGGCTGGATCGGAGTTCGAGGACGCCATCGAGCTGAACGTGTGCAGAACTCGGAGGTGCCGTGACGCTTGGTACTTGGATCGGTTGGATCGGGAAGAAGTACGACTACTTCCTCTACGCTGCGTCAACGCTTCGTTGCTGGTCTCACGAGGGTACGAGACAACACTCTCATCTCGTTGCTATGCATCACCATGGTCTTGCGTGATCGTAGGAAAATTTTTGAAATTACTACGTTCCCCAACGGTGGTATCCGAGCCTGGTTTTATGCGTTGATGTCATATGCACGAGTAGAACACAAGTGAGTTGTGGGCGATACAAGTCATACTACCTACCAGCATGTCATACTTTGGTTCAGCGGTATTGTGAGATGAAGCGGCCGGACCGACATTACGCCAGACGCTTACGCGAGACTGGTTTCACCGCTGTGAGCACTCGTTGCTTAAAGGTGGTGGCGGGTGTCTGTCTCTCTCACTTTAGTTGAACTGAGTGTGGCTACGCCGGTCCTTGAGAAGGTTAAACGGAGTCTATTTGACGAAGTATCGTTGTGGTTTTGATGCGAGGTAAGAACGGTTCTTGCTCAGCCCGTAGCAGCCACGTAAAACTTGCAACAACAAAGTAGAGGACGCCTAACTTGTTTTTGCAGGGCATGTTGTGATGTGATATGGTCAAGACGTGATGCTATATTTTATTGTATGAGATGATCATGTTTTGTAACCGAAGTTATCGGCAATGGCGAGAGCCATATGGTTGTCGCTTATTGTATGAAATGCAACGCCATGTAATTGCTTTACTTTATCACTAAGTAGTAGCGATAGTCGAGAAGCAATAGTTGGCGAGACGACAACGATGCTACGATGGAGATCAAGGTGTCGCGCGGTGGCGATGGTGATCATGACGGTGCCGGAGATGGAGATCACAAGCACAAGATGATGATGGCCATATCATATCACTTATATTGATTGCATGTGATGTTAATCCTTTATGCATCTTATTTTGCTTTGATTGACGGTAGCATTATAAGATGATCCTTACTAAATTATCAAGAAGTGTTCTCCCCGAGTATGCACCGCTGCGAAAGTTCTTCGTCTTTGAGACACCACGTGATGATCGGGTGTGATAGGCTCTACGCTCAAATACAACGGTGCAAAACAGTTGCACACGCGAATACTCAAGGTTATACTTGACGAGCTATGCATATAAGATATGACCTCGGAACACGGAGACCGAAGGTCGAGCGTGAATCATATAGTAGATATGATCAACATATTGATGTTCACCATTGAAACTACTCCATCACACGTGATGATCGGTCATGGTGTAGTTGATATGGATCACGCAATCACTTAGAGAATTGGAGGATATTTTTCTAAGTGGGAGTTCTTAAGTAATATGATTAATTGAACTTAAATTTATCATGAACTTAGTACCGATAGTATCTTGCTTGTCTATGATGTGTAGATAGATGGCTCGTCTTTGTTGTTCCGTTGAATTTTAATGCGTTCCTTGAGAAAGGAAAGTTGAAAGATGATGGCAGCAATTACACGGATCGGGTCCGTATTTGAGGATTATCCTTATTGCTGCACGGAAGAATTACGCCCCGAAGCACCGTTAGGTGCCGGGCCTAGTGCAAGGGCTGCGCCGAAGTTGTGAACGTCCGCAAAGCAAAGTCGATGACTACTCTATAGTTCAGTGTGCCATGCTTTACGGCTTAGAACCGGGACTTCAACGTCGTTTTGAACACCATGGAGCATATGAGATGTTCCAGAGTTGAAGTTAATATTCCAAGCGAATGCCCGGATTGAGAGATATGAAGTCTCCAATAAGTTCTATAGCTGTAAGATGGAGGAGAACGGTTCGTCGGTGAGCATATACTCGTAATGTCGGATATAACAATCACTTGATTCAACTGGGAGTTAATCTTCCGGATGATTGCGTCATTGATGTAATTCTCCAATCATCGCCACCAAGCTACAAGAGCTTCGTGATGAACTATAATATGCAAGGGATGACCAAAACAATGCCCGAGCTCTTCGCGATCTTTGAAAGTCATGGAGGTAGAAATCAAAAGGAGCATCAAGTGTTGATGGTTAACAAAACCACTAGTTTCAAGAAAAGGGCAAAGGAAAGAAAAGGAAACTTCAAAAGAGCGGCAAGCAAGTTGTTGATCAAGAGAAGAAACCCAAGTCTGGTCCTAAGCACTCAAACCGAGTGCTTCTATTGCAAGCAGGCTGGTCATCGAAGCGGAACTGCCCCAAGTATTTGGCGGATAAGAAGGATGGCAAGGTTAACAAAGGTATATGTGATATACATGTTATTGATGTGTACCTTACTAATACCGCAGAGCACTGGTATTTGATATCTGGTTCATTGCTAATATTTGCAACTCAAACAGGGCTACGGATTGCTTAAGATTGGCTAAGGACGAGGTGACGATCGCGCTGGGAAATGGTTCCAAAGTCGATGTGATCGCAATCGGCACGCTACCTCTACATCTACCTTGGGATTAGTATTAGACCTAAATAATTGTTATTTAGTACCATCGTTGAGCATGAACATTATATCTGGATCTTGTTTGATGCGAGACGGTTATTCATTTAAATCGAGAATAATGGTTGTTCTATTTATATGAATAATATCTTTTATGGTCATGCACCATTGAAGAATGGTTTGTTTTACTTAATCTTGATAGTAGTGATACACATATTCATAATGTTGAAACCAAAAGATGCAGAGTTGATAATGATGGTGCAACTTATTTGTGGCATCGCCGCTTAGGTCATATCGGTGTAAAGCGCATGAAGAAACTCCATGCCGATGGACTTTTGGAGTCACTTGATTATGAATCACTTGGCACTTATGAACCGTGCCTTATGGGCAAGATGACTAAAACACCGTTCTCGGAACTATGGAGAGAGCAACAGATTTATTGGAAATCATACATCTTGATGTATGTGGTCCAATGAATGTTGAGGCTCGTGGCGGATATCGTTATTTTCTCACCTTCACAGATGATTTGAGCAGATATGGGTATATCTACTTAATGAAACACAAGTCTGAAACATTTGAAAAGTTCAAAGAATTTCAGAGTGAAGTGGAAAATCATCGTAACAAGAAATAAAGTTTCTACGATCTGATCGTGGAGGAGAATATTTGAGTTACGAGTTTGGCCTACATTTGAAACAATGCGGAATAGTTTCAAGAACTTACGCCACCGAACACCACAACGTAATGGTGTGTCCGAACGTCGTGAATCGTACTTTATTAGATATGGTGCGATCTATGATGTCTCTTACTGATTTACCGCTATCGTTTTGGGGTTATGCTTTAGAGACGGCTACATTCACTTTAAATAGGGCACCATCTAAACCGCTGAGACGACGCCTTATGAACTGTGGTTTGGCAAGAAACCAAAGTTGTCGCTTTTGAAAGTTTGGGGCTGCGATGCTTATGTGAAAAGCTTCAACCTGATAAGCTCGAACCCAAATCGAGAAATGTGTCTTCATAGGATACCCAAAGGAGACAGTTGGGTACACCTTCTATCACAGATCCCAAGGCAAGATTTTTGTTGCTAAATTCGAAACTTTTGGAGAAAGAGTTTCTCACGAAAGAAGTGAGTGGGAGGAAAGTAGAACTTGATGAGATAATCAGTATCTACTCCCTTATTGAGAAGTAGTACATCACGTAAAACAGTTTACGTGACACCTACACCAAATAGGGAGGAAGCTAATGATGATGATCATGAAACTTCAGATCAAGTTTCTCAGAACTCGTAGATCAACCAGAGCAAGATCCGCACTGAGTGGTACGGTAATCCTATTTTGGAAGTCATGTTCTTTGGAACATGATGAACCTACGAACTATGAAGAAGCGATGGTGAGCCCAGATTCCACAAAATGGCTTGAGGCCATGAAATCTGAGATGGGATCCATGTATGAGAACAAAGTGTGGACTTTGGTTGACATGCCCGATGATCGGCAAGCAATTGAGAATAAATGGATCTTCAAGAAGAAGACCGACGCTGATGGTAATGTTATTGTCTATAAAGCTCGACTTGTTGCAAAAGGTTTTCGACAAGTTCAAGGGATTGACTATGATGAGACCTTCTCACCGTAGCGATGCTTAAGTCCGTCCGAATCATGTTAGCAATTGCCGCATTTTATGATTATGAAATTTGGCAAATGGATGTTAAACTGCATTCTGAATGGATTTACGGAAGAAGAGTTGTATATGATGCAACCAGAAGGTTTTGTCGATCCAAAGGAGCTAACAAAGTGTGCAAGCTCCAGCGATCCATTTATGGACTGGTGCAAGCCTCTCGGAGTTGGAATAAACGCTTTGATAGTGTGATCAAAGCATTTGGTTTTATCTGAGACTTTTGGAGAAGCCTTGTATTTACAAGAAAGTGAGTGGGAGCTCAGTAGCATTTCGATATTATATGTGGATGACATATTATTGATCGGAAATGATATAGAATTCTGGATAGCATAAAGGGATACTTGAATAAGAGTTTTCGATGAAAGACCTCGGTGAAGCTGCTTACATATTGGGCATTAAGATCTATAGAGATAGATCAAGACGCTTAATAGGACTTTCACAAAGCACATACCTTGATAAAGTTTTGAAAAGTTCAAATGGATCGTGCAAAGAAAGGGTTCTTGCCGGTATTACAAGGTGTGAAGTTGAGTAAGACTCAATGCCCGACCACCGCAGAAGATAGAGAAAAATGAAAGATGTTCCTATGCTTCAGCCATAGGCTCTATCATGTATGCAATCTGTGTACCTGACTGATGTGTGCCTTTGTTGTAAGTTTAGCAGCAGGTACCAAAGTAATCCAGAGTGGATCATGGACAGCGGTCAAGAACATCCTTAAGTACTTGAGAAGAACTAAGGATATGTTTCTCATTTATGGCGGTGACAAAGAGCTCGTCAGAACGGTTACGCCGATGCAAGCTTTGACACGATCCGGACGATTCTAAATCGCAAACCGGATACGATTTACATTAAACGGTGGAGCTGTCGGTTGGTGCAGTTCCAAACAAAGCGCCGCTATGGATCTACATGTGAAGTTGAGTACATAGCTGCTTCGAAGCAGCAAATGAAGGAGTCTCGGATGAAGGAGTTCATAACCGATCTAGGTGTTGTACCTAGTGTATCGGGTCCAATGAAAATCTTTTGTGACAATATGGTGCAATTGCCTTGGCAAAGGAATCCAGATTTCACAAGAGAACCAAGCACATCAAAAGACGCCTAACTCCATCCGGATTTGGTCCGGTGGGAGACATAGAGATATGCAAGATACATACGGATCTGAATGTTGCAGACCCTACTAAGCCTCTTCCACGAGCAAAACATGATCAGCACCAAGACTCCATGGGTGTTAGAATCATTCTTGTGTAATCTAGATTATTGACTCTAGTGCAAGTGGGAGATCAAGGAAATATGCCCTAGAGGCAATAATAAATGTTATTATTTATTTCCTTATATCATGATAAATGTTTATTATTCATGCTAGAATTGTATTAACCGGAAACATAATACATGTGTGAATACATAAACCTACAGAGTGTCACTAGTATGCCTCTACTTGACTAGCTCGTTAATCAAAGATGGTTATGTT